>JBBPMF010000752.1:0-17700 GCA_038090175.1 Austroboletus eburneus
CTTTTCAAAATGTTTTATCAAACTATAGTAAATTTATTAGCAGAAGGAAATTTGAGAAAATAGCTATCATAAGAGATTTCTATCTTTACTTGAATTCCTTGAAGGTTCCCAGCTACTATGGACTTCCCTAGACCAATTCAAGAGACAATCTGCCTTCTGAAGATATTAAAAAAGTTGAAAAGTTAATGTTAGTTTATTGATTAGAAAAGATAAATTTCATAATGAAAATGAGGTAATAGAAGTGTTTATATCTGTTGTCACATCATCAATTACATAATATTATCATGACTGAGTACTTACATAAGATCTATAAGCACTTTACAGCACCTTACAATCCAATACATGTAGTCAGAAATAAAAGTCAAAAAACTGTCCAAATAAGTTGTTACTTTAAAATGGCTGCCAATAAATCAAATCTTAACCAAATATCTTGACCCTTGTACCAATAGAAAGCCAAGAGTAAGTACTTCATTTCATATACTAACCATATTAGGGCAAGAATTAGGGTTATTGTATTTAGGTATGCTTAATGAAAAACATGCAAACATCCAGACAGTTTTTTGAGCCACTGTAATTCAGGCACATCTCTAGTGGTGATTTCTCCCACTGTGCTAATCAGGTCTTAGATTCAAGGCAATTTCCTTGTTCAACAGACTCAGGTAAAGTGGTAAAGGAGATGATATCTCCTTGATTGGACAAAAACACTGTCATGCAGGTGAACATGGGTGAAGGAAAATCATCTGTGATCATACTGATTGTTGGAGCCACTCTTGCTGATGGAGAACAACTTGTCCATGTTGTTGTCCCAAAAGCACAGACATTCTGGATGTTCAAGTTACTGGTTGCTCACCTGAGTGGACTCACAAACAGGCCCATCTACCATTTACCATTCTCATGCCTCCCAGAGTATGGCAGCCTGCAGGGTGCTATTACCAGTCTTTAGATCAATGATCTGCATGAGTTTATGATTGAATGCATTTCCAAGTGTGGGATTGTGCTCGTCCAACCAGAACATGTTGTGTCACTCAAATTGATGAGTGTCCTGTAGCAAATGAATCAAGGGTCCAGCTTGTGGCCCATATCTCAAGCATTGATTCTCAGACACATTCAGACCAATTCATTGCAAAAACAGGTGAGAATGAGCATGCTGATAACTACCATCCTACTCACTACAACTATAACTGTCATAGTTATCCAAAAATAGCTTTTTGAGTAGCATTTTCTGACCACTTCTCCAAACACCAGGATATTCTGATCCTGTGTTCATTGATGGCAAATTGGGTTTGAATGACTCAAACAGTGCATTCAAGTGGCTTGCCTTTCAGAAATTAATTGATACTCATGCAAGAGATATTCTTGACAAAAGTGATGACATCCTTTGTCCTCAGTTTCAACTCAATTACACTGTTGGTGATGAGCAACATATGGATGGATACCCTGAATGATGGGTGATAGTTCAGCAGGTCCTTCAGCTTATTAAGAAATTCATCAATACACTGTTGAAAAACCACCCTGATTGCATAGAGTATAAGCCTGATCCATCTGGATCATTTCCACATATTTGCATTGTCTGGGACTCTGTTTCTGGACAGCATTTAATGACAATGATCATGGAAGATGTAATGGCTGGGCAACTCCCAAGTGTCAATATTTTGGGTGTTTCAGATCCATCTTTGTAGCATGCAATATACAGTTTCATATCTAACAAAGACATCCACCAAGTTATGGATATTGTAAAGATGGTAGAGGAGTTTGCTAGGTGCTTGGACCACAGTTGCACATGGAATGGTTTGCTCCTTCTCTGTGGCCTCCTGACTAGCAATATCCTTTTGTTTGCCCTCATGGAGCACAGATGACACATCAATTATGGTCTTCCAGTCCCATCTGAGGATAGGTCAGAGCTGTTTGAATGTGGATTTATTGCTGTCCCATTCCAAGCAAAAGACATGCCATTCCCCCAATATCCAGTTTGGGCATTCAGATATGACCATTATTCTCATGTGTCTTTCTTACTATTATGATGGCCTCAGCAAGGAGGAACTGAGAACTTCTTTTGAAATCCTACTCAATGAAGACTGTTGTGACCACTATTTCATTTTTTGGTTCAAAGGTACTGGAGAGTACCAGATCAGTATTATGTAAGGCAAGTCTGGACCATGACATAGTATACACACATAGACAATGCATTCCAAATGGACCAGTAGCACAATAGCCTTATGCCTCATTGGAACCTCATGTTAATACACATGGACCACAGTAGTATAGTATATAAGTAGGGACATGTTATGCTTGCGCAACATCTAGTCCCAGTGTGTCCTCAAAGGCGACACAAAGTCCTATAGAAGTCCTGGGGGTTCTCTGCTGAGACTCAAGACTTAGGCAGGATGAGACTAAACACTGTGTACAATTGTGCAGATCTAGCTGAGGAGTATACAGGATAACTACTAGATATTTATACAATCTGGAGCCATCTCAAAATGGAAAGGTGATGGGACAGGGCACATGGTACACTATGATGGCCTCGTGAATCAATGGTAAGAATGGAAAAACACTGCCATCAGAAGAAGGATGGAAGGAGGAGTGGAGGCCTGTAACAAGAGTGATTCTGGGGCCACATGGTAAAAGCTACAAAAATGGAACAAAAGAGGAACAAGGTGAGTCAAGGATAGAGATCTCCATATGACCATATGGAGCATAATCCTTAGGGAATAGAGTCCAATAGCATTCTAGAGGTAGTCTGTCCTCAGGTTTCCATTCAGACGGCAGAGTATTGAAGAGTTCTGATGGTTCTGGAATTCTGGAACCTTTGGAACTGTGGAAAGGTATTTCGGAAGCGTCGGAGCCATGGGAACAAGTTCCGGAACCTTCAGAACTGTGCTTACTTGTAACATTATCCTCTTCTATCCATTGAAGACCCTCTTCAACCCCTAAAGTCACCTTCTGCAGAGTCTCCATTGTTGAAGATGACATTGTCATCATTGAAGCCTTCTGGGTTGAAGCATTCAGCAGTGGAATGCCCCATTCTGTTGCAGGAAGAACATCAGTTGGAGGGACATTCTCTTTGGATATGTTCAGGGGCTTTGTGCTGACAAAAGAAGCATGTGTAGATAGGGCAGTCAGGTTGCAGATGTTTGATACTTCCACATTAGAAGCATGCAAGTTTGTTGGACTTTCTATTCCTGCGAGTTGGTCCTGGGGCAGGTCTTGGGGGAATGGGAATGGGGTCGGATGACAGTGCCTCCTTTTGTTTTCCTTTTTCTTTTCCTCTGATCAAACTTGTGCTCTGTCCCTCACCTCCTTCAACCAATAATAGAGACTTCTTTGAGCCATTTCGAATGGGTAGAACTTGGGGGGTTTGGGGGAGGGAGGTCATGGCCAATCCTTCTGCCATTTGTAAGGTAGCATCCCTAATTCTTCTCTTGGCCATGATGATTCCTCCAAGCAGTGGTCCAGTGCTTCCCATAATGGGAGGGTTCTGGGCATGGCTGGTCCCATTAAGTTTTTTGAACAATGGGGGTGAAAGAGGGTGATATGGCAAGGTGGTCATGGGTGAGGTCCAGAAGGTAGTTTTCTCCTTGTTCTTCAGTGAGGGCTTAGAGGAGTGGTCAGAGGTAGGGGGCCAAAGCAACTCTGGAGAAGGTATTGATGATTCTAAAGATACCAAGGTCTGCGAGGATTTGGCATATTTAGATTTGTCCCTCAGCCAGAGAGTGTTTGAGTGCATAATCAAGTGATTCTGCTGGTGTTGGATTTCTTTGAGCTCTCTTGTGATTGAGTCTGATGGAGAGTGAGAGTCATTGAAAGGCTGTGATAAGAGGGGGGAAGATGGGTGCTTCATCATAGAGGGGGTGTGAGACAAGGTAGTGGTAGAGGGCTGGGCATTTAAGGACCGATACCAGAAGGGTGTTTCGAAAAACAGGGGAGAGTCTATGTTCTTGGACAGGAGGTAGTTCAGGAATAAAGATTCCAGACATGAGAGGGGGTATACTGGGGGTGTGAAGTCTTGGGGATTCATGGGGAGATTTGAGAGAGAATTCGAGGGATGTGGTCATTATTCTGGGAATCATCAGAGTTTCCTTGATCGTTTATAAGCCTTCAAAAGTTCTGATCCATTTCCAAGGTTAGATTCTGGCTCCCATGTGTTGTCACTGGAACCATATCCTTTCCATCAGATGCAGAACTGGCGGGCTCCCTTTCTTTCCCTATGGGCAATGATCTTATCTATTTCCCATTCTTTTTCTCCATCTATAAGTTCTGGGGTGGGTCAGGTGAAGTTGGTTCCATGCTCCCAGGTTTCCACATAAGGGGTGATTACTTTTTCAATCTCAAATGATCCTTCTTGTTTGGGGGCTAGTTTTCTGGCTGGATAGTTTGTTTTTAAATTGATTGCTTCCAATCATACTTTATCTCCGATTTTCCATGGGGTGAATGTGGATCTTTTTCATCTTTCCATAAACATTCTTGCTCGTTTGTGTGCTGCCAGTGCCTCTTTTCGAGAGTCTTCCAGTTTGATTAACCTATTTTTCAATTCCAGAACAAATGTTTTTCCGATTGGTGGATAGGCTTGGGGTTGATATTCCATGATTAGTTCAAATGGGGATTTCTGAGTAGAGGAATGGGTTGCTACATTGTAATGAAATTTGGCCAATGGAAGGAGTGGAATTCACTGATCTGCTGATCCATTGCAGAAGATCCGGAGATAGGTTTCAAGTTCCTGATTCATTTGTTCAGTTTCTCCATCTGTCTGGGGGTGGTAGGCAGATGATAGGGCAACTTCATACTGGAGCAGTTGTGCTAGTTCCCTAGCAAAAACAGATGCAAATTGGGGACCCCTGTCTGAGATGATTCTGTCGTGGAGACCAAATCTTTTAAACACATGGTCAAAAAAGAGTTGGGCAATTCCTTGTGCATTAATGGTTTTGGAGCAAGGGCAGAAAATTACCCCCTTCGAAAGGCCATGGTCGACCACGACCATAACAGAGTCAAATCCAGAGACTGGAGGTAGTCCAGAGATAAGGTCAACAGAAATCTGTTGAAAGGGTCGAGACACCAATGAGTTTAAGGGCATCAGAGGGGGTGATGTAGGATGGGTGTTTACTTTATTGGCTTGACAAGTAGCACAGCCCGCAATGAATCATTGCAGAAATGTGGACATCCCTGGCCACCAGAAGTCTTTTTCTAGAGTAGCTAAAGTTCGGAAGTGACCCATGTGTCTGCTTGTTGGGGAGTAATGTAGATCATGGACCAGTTTTTGGCGGATGGATTCTGGAATAAAGAGGCATTCTTGGAAACAGAGTTCTTGATCTACAAAGGTCCAGTCAGACAACTTTGTTCTAGGAAGTGGTGGGATGTCATTATACATTTTCTTGAGTGCAATGAGAACAAAAGGATTGGAAGGTGTAGACTGTGTGATTTTGTTAGTTAGCACCAGATCAATTTGTTTACAAAATAGGTCATCTGGGAGGAGAATGACCTCAGCATTGTCTGATTCAGTGGATATGTCATCTTTTCTGAAGAGGGCATTGGCAGGGCCCATGTGTGTTCGTGGAACATGTGTGAATGCAAGGTTGAAGTCTTGCAGGAACATCTGCCATTGGGCATGGCATCGTGATAGTTGATGAGGGACTCTGAAGTAGGTAAGGTTTTTGTGATCAGTGATTATTTGGACTACATGTTGAGCTTCAAGTAAGTGGTGTCTCCAGTCTTCAAAAGCATGGATGACCACTAGTAGTTCCCTATCATATATGTCATAGTTTTGTTCTGCACTTGATAGAGTGGTAGATTGGTAGGCACATGGGTATAGATCGCCGTTGGAGTCTTTTTGCATGAGGACTCCTCCTGTGACTAGGAGGAAGGAATCTGTCGTTACAAGGTATGGGTGTTCCGGATCTGGCTGTTTTAAGACTGGGGAGGTAGAGAACACCCGCTTCATGTCTTCAAAGGCCTGTTGTTCTGTTTCTGTCCAAGTCCAGGGTTTGTCCTTTCAAGTGAGCTCATTACATAAGTGGGGCAACTCTTTGAGTGAAGTTTGGGATGAATCTCCGGTAGAAGTTGCAGAATCCTAGGAAGGATCTTACTGCTTTGACTGAGTTAGGGAGTTTCCATTCTTCTATGGCTTGGAGTTTGGTCATATCCATTGCGAGTTCTCCTGGTCAAATTGTTAGACCCAGGTAATCCATGGTCCAGAAGTCAAAAGTGCATTTCTGGAGTTTGTACCTAAGTCCTAGACTTCTGAGTTGTTCTAGGATCTTGACAGTCCTTTCCTTATGTTTGGATGGGTCAGTGGAATGGATGGCTAGGTCATCCATATAGATTATTAGCCATCCTTCTGCAAGGTAATCCCCAAAGGCATTGTAGAGCTTTGAGCAGCTCTAGGTTTATATTCCATTATTTCGGACTTCTTTGCCATGTGCTGGTCTTCTGGACTTCTGTTCCTGCACTCCGGACTTATCTGCGGACTTCTTTCCCACACACCAGTCTTCCAGACTTCTGTTTCCCGTGCTCCGGACTTACCTTAGCAACTTTATTCTTTCACTATTGATGTTTTATCTGTGTTTTGGCATATGTTTGACATATGTATACAGTCCTGGGAATGCCCGGACTATAAATACTTGTACCTAGCTATGTCTAGGAGAATGAATCCCCCATCTACTACCTATCTACCATCTGAAGACCTCTTTCCATACTTTCACGGAATACATATATATCTACTTTCCACACTCCTTACAACCTGTTCATATTGACCAACTTCAGAAGACTGCTCCTACCACCATTTCAATACTCCGGACTTCCAGAACCCATCTGGACAGCCTGGACTTCATTAGTTCCACTCAGGACTTCTTCCCAGACCCACTAGGGACCCCTTGGGATGAAACCCAAACCTCACACTTACCTACCCAATACCCTGGTTGCAACCACACAGCCAGTCCTTGGTCTTTTCAGCATTGTTCATGAATGCTTAGAAGGTGGCTGGAGAGTTGCATAATCCAAAGAACATTATGGTTGGTTCGAATAGTCCAAAGGAGGTGATAAAGGCTGCTTTCCATTGATCCTCTGATACTATTTGTATGTTGTGGTATCCCCATTGGATGTCCATCTTGGTGAAGATAGTTGAGCTTCCTATTTGTTCAATGATGGACTGGATGTTTGGTAGGAAATAGGCATTTTTTATAGTATGCTTATTGAGGTATCTATAATCTTGGCAAGGTTGGAGCTTTCCATCCTTCTTGTCAACAAAGAAGAAGGGTGCTGCTTGGGGGGATTGTGACAGTTTGATTTATCCATTTGCCAGATTTTCTTCTATGAACTTCTTACAGGCTTCTTGTTCAGGAAGAGACAGGGGGTAGGCTTTGGCCCTCTTTGGGACGAATGTTTCTTTCAGTTTGATGGTATGATCATATGCTCATGAAAGGGGTAGAACATTTGGGGGATTTTCTTTGAATACATCCTTGAAATTTCTATAGTCTTGTGGTAGCTTCCTTTTTTCCTGCTTTTTCTCCATCTCCAGTTTCGTGGATAGTGTTGTTTTCATGATATATTCTTTGGTGGTTTCATATCTTCCACAGTATGCTATGTGGGTTTCAAAATCGGGATCTTTCTGAAGATATCTTATAAGGTATCTTCTTTCATCTTCTTTGTCTTCCTTCAGAGTTTATTTCCAGTCACAGTTTGGTAGTCGGAGGGTTACTCTTCCTGTCACCCAGTCTATGTCTGGATTTTGTTCCCAAAGCCAGTTCATTCCTAGGATGACATTCTCTTTGCTGGCTGGAAGGAGATAGAACATTCAGCTTTTCCTTACATTTCCAGTGTGGAAAGTAATCATAGTTCAGAACCTGATAAGTCCTGCTTGGTCAGTTGTTCTGTCTGCATTAATAGCTCTGATGGGTCATGCTATTCTTTCCATAGATAGGTTGTTTCTTTTGGTGAAGTCCAAGTTTATGAATAAGCCAGTCGCTCCACAGTCGATTAGGGCAGTGGTTTCGGTGGTGGTTCTTCTGGTTATTTCAAGTGAGATGGGAACAAGTATTGATTTTGGGTCACTTGATACTAATACAGAAGGAAAGTTAGGGGAGCAGTAAGCCGACTTCTGTCCTCTCTTTAAAAATCCAAAAAGCCTTTGTCCTTGAGTTCAATCTTTGCAACCGTTTCTTCATCCTCTTTGAGATCTTCAAAACATTCCTTTAGTACCTGAAGTACTTCTTTTTCATTCACCTGTTTTTCTTCCAGTTGTTTCACATATTCATTGATGGGTTCTTTCTTTGTTTCAATGGTTTGGACCCTGGCTGGGTTCCTAGGGGGGCATGGTGGTGGGTTTCCTCTTTTTGGATAATTCCTGATGGAGCATCCAACTTTATGACATATAAAGCATCTGTTTTCTCTGATGTGGTGAGCTTTTTCAGTGGGGGAGAGCATTTATTGTCCTAGGGCAGTGGTTTGAAGGGCATCTACATCCATGGCATTTGGATCTTGGTTGCTGGTTCTTCCATAGTCTGTCCTTCCCTTTCAGATGTCTCTTATCCGATCTTGCTGCCAGGCAAAAGCAGCAGCTTTTTCTGACCATTCCTTCCATGATTCCAGTTCTTTTTCCATTCCAAGGATTCTTTTGGTGAGGTCTGGGTCTAGTCATTTCATATAACATTCAATTAGAGCATTTTGATTCGTTATCCTGGCTTTGGATACAAGAAGTTGGAAGTCTGTATTGAACTTATTGAGAGGATCTACCCCTTTTACCTTCATCATGATTTGGTGTAGTTTTTGTTGAGAGTCAGCAGCAGTGTGCTTATCTGAAAAGATTTCCAAGAATTCATTTTTGAATTCATTCCAGATGGCTTTATCCAGGGCTACAGTTTCAGAGTCAAAGTTCTCATATGCAGCTTCTGCAAACTGCTTTCCTCACCCTTTTGACATTCTGTTCAGGGCAGTATAGATCTTCTTTAAATCGTCATACTTATCCTTGTTCATAAGGAAGTATGTGTCCATGGCTCTAATCCAAAATTTGGCATTAGACACTTCTTCTGAGAACTCTTCTGGGAGTCTGGCTTCAAGTTCAGCCATTTCTGAGTGGTCCAGATTGGGGAGGGGGTTGATCTGAGGGGTAGGGGTGTTGTGGGCAGAGGAGAACGGAGTTCTTTGAGACAGATGAGATCTTGATGGAGGAGAAGGGGTTCCACCTTGAGTGAAGTGGGGTTGGTTCCTTTTGAGGGTCTTGGAGATGGACTCAAGTCTTGATTGTTCTCTTCTGTCTGTTTCATTCTCAGAGTCCTCTTGAGGAGGGTCTTCCCTGTATCCATAAGAAATGGTGGGCAACTGGTGGGATGCCTTGCTGCATGGTAGCAGAGATATGAGGAGAGCTAGATCTTTTGTTACACTTGTGCAACGTCTAGTCCCAGTGTGTCCTCAAAGGTAACACAAAGTTCTATAGAAGTCCTGGGGGTTCTCTGCTGAGACTCAAGACTCAGGCAGGGTGAGGCTAAACACTGCATATAATTGCACAGATCTAGCTGAGGAGTATACAGGACAACTACTAGGTATTTATACAACCTGGAGCCATCTCAGAACAGAAAGGTGATGGGACAGGGCACATGGTGTTACGCTTTTGGTTATTGGCGTAACGTTGGACGTTGTATGTGGTACAAGTCCCTTGCTCAGTGTGTCCTCAATGGCGACACAAGGTCCAATAGAAGTCCGGGTCTCTTAGGCAATCTTTCAGCACTAAGGGGGGCTCGTAACCACGTAGGATAACGTAGAATAAGCTAAAGAATATGATACATGGCACTCGGTCTAAATACTGGGATGTTGTGGGAAGTACTTGCCCCGAAAGAGAGGTAGGCTGTGGAGAAGACAGTGTCCATCAAAGAGAAAAGGCAGGGTAACAGAACACATCAGCGGAACACATCAGTGGAATGGGCGGTGTAAGGATCAGGATCAGGAATGATGTGTTCCGCCCCAGCTTTCAGAAAGAAAAGAGAAATAGTCACTCTCTTCAAGAGAGGACATAGACGCAAAGACCATAGAGGAAACGAAAGAGTAGTCCATGTCCCCTTCAGCGGAGGAAATTGTAACAGGCAGGGTAACGGAACACATCAGCAGAATAGGCGGTGTAAGGATCAGGATCAGGAATGATGTGTTCCACTTTGGCTTTCAGAAAGAAAAGAGAAATAGTTACTCTCTTCAAGAGAGGACATAGACGCAAAGACCATAGAGGAAACAAAAGAATAGTCCCTGTCCCCTTCAATGGAGGAAATTGTAACAAAGGAGGGTACACATTGGGGAGGAGAGCGTCATTGCCATTGTTGAAAGTGGTATAGCACAGCGACTACTGGTGGTAAACCATGGGTAGTGAAGGGTAGAAGAGGGGGAGGGGGAAACTGTCCATAGTAAACCATGGACAGTGGGGAAGCCTGGCGCACAAGTGGCAAAGAATGTCATCAGTGTTGTTGACACTGTGGTCAATGTGTGTGATCTGATTACTGAAAAGGGCCCATTGTATTATGTAATGTGTGTAGATGTGTGATTGATTGGTGCCTCCACCACTCCAGATCCTCATTCAATGTTCAGTCCCTATGTCTCATGTCTTCTCCCTATCCATGGTTTACTGCAGGCAGTCTCTTTTTGTTGCTACCCATGGTATATCACCAGTAGTCTCTTTTGTCATTGGGCAATGATCTTCACTGTCCCTTTGGGATCCACTGATGAGCCACAACCACTCCACATTTCCACTGTTTGCATTGGGTGATACCCGGGCCTTTTTATTTAAAGTTTCTGCCTCATTGTTCTCTTTGCATTTCAAATATCTCCTCCTGCCATTACTCGATTCACTGGTGTTTACATGAAGGAGTCTTTCCTGTCGCCATTATTGTAGCTCATCAGTGTCTACACTAAGGAGCTTCTCCAGTGTCTTTCCATTGCAGTTCACATCTACAAGCTTCTGGCTTCAATCTACAAATCAATTATTTCCTCCTCTGCTTCTGCCCTATATATACTACCTAGTAAGTCTAACACTGTTCTCTGACTGATTGCGATTGACTAATTTGCCCAAGGCCACTCAGTTCTCTGGTTGTGTTTATTGTCTTGTGCTCCCCTTCAATGTTTGCACTAGAATTTCCCTCATCACCTCCCCCACCTTGAATTTAATTTTCATCCTTGCCACTATATTCAGCATCAGTGAGAGTTGTCTTTAATACTTTGATTTATGTACCAATAATTGCTGGCATATCTCAGTTCACCTATGTATATGTTCATTGATTTCAAAACAAAATGGGTTTTCATCTCCCCAAATGTGTTAGAGGCACCTCCTACAGCTATCCTACCACCCACCAAGGGGATAGACTTTATTTACAATCTGACCTGCCTCCATGTGATATCTGCATGTTATTTACAGCTGTCATATGCATTCCAAAGTTTGCTGTGCACCAGACCACTCTTCTCTTGCCTTCATTATTCTGATCAAACAATATCCATCATGCCCTCAAACAGGACGTTTACCCTCTCTTCTAAGCTTCTCACCAAGTGGCTTGAACTTGACAACTTCCTTACTCAGGTGTTCAGGGCTCTCCCAGTCAAGTGTCCTCATGATGTTGTAATTAGATTGGTGCCTTCTGATGCAAATTATGCAGGCTAATTTCTGACAGAGCATGCTGCTCGTGAGGCAGAAAAATGCATGCTCATTGCCTTCCAGCATCTTATTTCTCTTTGTTTGTGGGCAATTTCAGTGAACAATCCTGCTTAGGTCGAAATTTTGCTTTTCAAAAGCATTTCCCCCATCATGATTGAGATGCTTCGAAATTTCCCTGTGGCTAGTTTCACCTCTTTTGATTTGAGAGTAGGTGATGTGGTGGACATTACTGACAAGGCCACTTTGCCATATGTCCTTCCAATGTTCAAGGCAGATGTACTGATCTATGTTTATTGGGGCACTTGTGATGAGCACTGGAACCCAAATTTTGAATGTTTGCTGGGGAAATCACAAGATGCTAAGTGGATCAATATGTGTTGCCATTCCACAAAATTAATTCTGAAGGGCATATCTGACTTATCTGATGATCTATCTGCCTCTCCCATCATCCTCCCAGTGCAGAAACCTCCTTCCAGCCCACCTATCTCTACTAACACCTCTTCCATGTAACAGTCTCTGCCTGTCCTGTCTACTTCCACTGATGTTCCCTCTTCTGTGCAACAGCTTTCTTCTGGCCCTGTCCGAGTCATCCCATCACCTATTAAAGGGAGTGGTCAAAAACATGGAGAGATATGAAAGGATTTTTTTACTCAGCAGGCTCTAACAAATACCAAACTTGTAGAGAATGAGTCAGCCAGAGCTAAACAGAGTCATGAACAGCGTACCAAGCATGCCAGTGCTAATCTTGCTCCTGGATGGAAGGGTGCCAATGTTTTCACTTGGAATGAGCAAAATGGATTCCGAATTCACACCCTAGCCAGTTATGATCACTACACTACCATATGGTCACAGTATAGCAATGCACAGTGGCATTATGACACATTTGCAGACAAGTGGAATATATGCACTGAATTTGGACCTGATCCTGAATCAGACTGCTTCAATGATGAATTTGATTATGATGATGATGATGACATGGACCCACCAATGTGCCCCATTACTTCCTTCATATTAGCTCAAAATTCAACTTCATCTTACACTGTCAAAAATTCTTCAACTACAATCATAGAAACTTCCCTTCCAAGTCATCTCCAGCCAGTCAACAGCCTTAAGTCCCCTGGTGGCCAGCAAATGACATGTGACAAGCCTCAAGAGGTTGAGCCATCTTCAAAGGATTAGATATCTAAGACTAATCATCCTTTCTTGGATCACCAGATGTCATGCAATCCCCAGCAAGTGGGTGACTTTCCTTCTCCTCATCAACCCTTGGCATGTGACCCTCTACTAGAGCCCCAAGCCTTTCTCTCAGATCCTAGCAACACCTCCCCGATTGAGGATTCAATGACATTGAAAGATGTTGCTGGGGGTGACATTATCTCTGTAGACCCTTCAGAGCTATCTCATAGTTTACCTGATCCTCAAGCATCTGCCAGCACTTATCCTGCATCTGTTTTTGTTGACACTGACATCCTGGAAATTCAGGCACCTTCTACAATGCATCTTCAAGATGTCCTGAAAATGCACTATAGGTTTTCTTATTTGCCATCCTCCTGTGCAGCCCCTCAGATGAATGCTACCCTTGGCTTGCTTGCCACGAAAATATGTGAGGGTAGTTTAACTCAGCTAAGTGAAACATCTGTTTGCTTGGCAGTGACTGCCTTCCTTGAGAAGCTGATGATCACACAGCCTGTGGATCCTGCCATTTGCAATATATTGGGTGGCAACCTCACTGAGCAATACAAGAATGGCTATATCATCATATGACAGTGACCAGGGCATCACATTGCAGTGGATGGCACCAGAACTGCTCAGATATTCTATTTGATAACTTCTAGAGCTGTGACAAAGCCTTTTTTCACCATCTTTTTTGATGACCTGTTGTTAGTTCTTCATATCATTTGCTCTCAGTCTAGCCCAGATATCTCTGATATCACAGTAGAGCTCACATGCAAAGGTATCCCTTTTACTACTTGGGTTCTACTCGATGCAGCTCCAACTTCAGTATTCACTGTATCTCACAGTCTTGGCTTTCTACATTTCAATTACAGGCCACACTCTTCTGATTACCTTGCATATCTTCAAAGGAGGGATAGCCTGTTGCACCAAAATTATGGTAGAGCAGCCATACTGAAGGATGGGATTATTGGCCATCTTGCCTGTGAATCACTTAGTGATTGAGCAGATTTCCTTGTCACTCCCAGTCCATCCAATGATGCTGTTTAGTTTGGTTCTTGTGTCAAAATCAAGATGGCCACTATTGGAATGATGACCTAGATTACAAAGACAAAGAGATTATATGTGATATATACAAATTATCTACAGGTAACATCTTAGCTCTTGCTGGTACTGCAAGCTAACTCATCCCTAGGTCAATGACATTGTCTAAGTTCCAAACAGACTGCTGATGTGTCATGGTGGCCAAAGCAATCAACATGGGCATCCTGTGGGCATCCTGTGGGCTATTGGTCTGCAGATGATGAAAGCTGGTATCAAAAGCATCTTCAGAGGATTTGTAGCTATGATGGGGCAGGTGCTCCTCCTTACCATACTGCTTCAGAATGGCAGAAGGCATTGAAGTACCACAAGGAGGTGACAAAGAAGGTACATGATTATGCTACATGGGTTGCTGAGAATTGGCTCAATGTTCATATATGAGCAATACTGCATATTAACTACAAGAGCATGTTTCCTTCAGGCACATAATAGCAATTCTGTACACTATATTGGCACATATATTTTTGCTTTGATGATTCCTTTGAAAGCAAAATATGATTATATTGCAGTGTCAACATTCCTAACACAGGATTGGTTACAATAGTAATGAGTAAGTTTTAGCTATGCTGATTCATAGGTGAGCATCAACAATTTCGTGCATAAATTGCTGTGTGTACCCATGGGTGACATTTCCTTTTTGGTTGTGCTTACAGCAGTTGGGATCAAACTCACAGATGCCTCGGGCTGGGCTCGCTTGACAGTGAGGCAGCATGGTTGATGCACAGGGAACTGGAAAGTCTGGTGGGGCAGTGTTTTGGAGCTATGGGGTTAGATCAAGCTCAAGCTGCTTGAGGTGCTAAAATAAAGCCCTGTTACCTTTGTTGCAACTCAGTTTATTCACCTCATTAGAAAATTGGAGACTAGATTGTGAATGGATTGCAGATTAGGATAAAATATACTCTCAGTCATTTTCTTTTCTTTTCTTTCACACTGCCTGTCTCTATGCATTGAGCCAATCTTGCCCTCCCTGACATATACTTCAAGTGCATTTGGATGAGATCTTGGACAGGCCAACATGAAGAGTAATCATTGAGGTCTGGAAATGTGTTGGATGCCTGTTGGTCCAATGAACATTGGGGTAATGGAAAAAGGCAGAAATTACTTCACCTCCTGTGTCACCAATCATATCACATCATTGCTTTGGTGAGATCTACACAAAGTAGTGTTGAGATGCTTCTTAATAGAGAAGTGTACAAATTTTTAACATATCATGAGCAATGAAAGTGATATAGTCATTAGTGTGAGTACACCTTGAGCTTTGAAAATAAGGCAGTGTCCCAGGCTAGCTGAGCCTCTAGATTATAACCTCCCCTTCCAGGTCTTCCAAATTCACCTTCCAGTTTTGGTATCTTGTTGCTTATAGACTCCAGAGATATCAAGGATGATTCAGACAAATCTGCATCCGACATAGTATTATTCTCAGTAACTGTTGGAGAAGAATGAGAGGCCTCAGGAACTGGAGGATGTGGGGTGGCCCTGGAAACTGGTGATATATGGCACTGTGCAGGACCAGGATGTGATGAAGATGAGCCAGTGAGTAAGAAAATTAAATCTTCATGAGAACAAAGTATGAAAGTTGGGTTTGATTGTAAATCAACATGCAAGGAAAGTAAAGGAATGGGCAGGGGAGGTGGAACAGGTTCAACAAAGGCCAGAATGGGTTTTGATGAAGCTTGCTGTGATGGCATGCTGACAAGTGGCTAGTACAGAGATGATTGAAGAGTGAAAAGTTGTGCATTGTAGCTAGAGTATATACATTGCTTTCATAACAATCAAAGAGTATACAGTAATTCCCATTTTGATCAAAACATTTGCATGGGAAGGTTATTGTTACAATTCGTTAAGGCCCCTCTTTTCTTTTTTCTACCTCACTTATCCTGTATGCCAAAGGACCTTGACCCTCACTGTTCAAACCCCACTTGGGTCCTTTCTTTTAACCATTGTCTTTGCAATACTGCTTACTTATTTAATGTGACTCATCCACAGCTGTATTACCAACATTATCCAATGCCATCGCATCCACTCCGTAGTGACTCAGCTTCTTTGCAATTCCATCGCTTTCTACTGCTGACTCACTTTCTTCCATTGACCTACTCTTAACCATTTAGCTCATGTATATAAATCTTCAATACTCAGGTGTCTTCACTATCTTAGATCTCCTGCAATTTACCTAGTATCTTGGAGTTGCTCTTGGATTCCCCAGTCCTCATCCTACTATTGAGTGGATGCTCTCTTTGAACCCTCGATCCATTGCTAGTTCTACAACATCTCCAAGACTCATTGATCCCTCAGTCCTCAACAGTCCCCAGAACCTCTGCCAAGGAAGACCCTTGAGCAGACTCCCTTCAATCCGATGTTAGTCTTATGCCGGCCTTAGTTCCCCTGTCAAGGAATCCCCTTGTCAGGCCCCTTGTCCTGTCAGCTGTATAGCAACAGTAAGTCCTTGAATCACTGCAGGCCTATGCTTGACCGTTTATGATGACAACAATAAGAAAATCACCTATGCCCTGTCCTACATGAAAAAGGGCTCAGCTGCCATCTGGGCTGCTACCTTCTGAGAGGAAGCCATCACCGCCAACTCCTTTGGAACATTCACCGACTTCCTCATCAAATTCAAGGATGCTTTCAAGCACCAGGATATCAAGAATCAAGCCATCAACTGGCTTCATTTGGAATGCCTCATCCCCAAGAAAAACAAATCTTATGGTCCTGAACTCACTCAGCACATAGCTGAGTTTCACATTCCCCTCTCTCTTCTGCTGCATCCTCTCCATGGATACAGTCCCCACTAAGGTTGATGAATGGTACTTAAAAGCTGTTCATTTCCAAGTACAGAATGATCGTGCTCAGACCATTGTTAACCAACACCATACCCATTCTACCCCCACATACTGATTCTACCAGATCCCCTCCACCTCCTCCCCGAAAACCTGCGATTCTGATGCCATGGACATTGATGTGGTCAATGTCCCCAAAACCCCCAAGCTAACTCCCAAAGAGCAGGAGCGATGCTTCAAAGAAGGACATTGCTTATGCTGCAGGCAAAAAGGCCAGCGCACTGATGCTTGTGGAAAATACCCAAAGGAACCTTGTAAGACTTCAGTCAAGCGAGTCAAACAGGTCAACAACAACCTCCCCAAACTCCAGACCTGCAATGACAACAATGATGATGATCTCACAGTTTGTCACGTCCAATTCACCCTTCCACCCAAGAAGAATTTTTAGAACAGAGACCTCAACCGACATGGAACTCTCCTAAAATACAATGTGTAACTGTATCTACACTGCCTGGATCAATGCAAATTCCTGTTCAAGTCATTGTACCCTCACACACATTGAAAACCATCAACATCTGCACCCTTATCGATAGTGGCACCAATATCTCTTGCATCAATTGAGGCTTTGTGTGCAAAAACAAACTCCCCACCACCCGACTCCCCTTCCCCCTCAACATCACCGATCTGAACCAGGGACCCACAGATAAAGGAGGAGTTTGCTTTACTACTGAACTCTTTGTTCACATCAAAGGACTTGCTCACAAAGTCTTATTCTATGTCATGGATTGTGGTTGACAAAATCTCATCCTTGGCCTCCCATGGTTAAAAGCCATCAACCTCACCATCGACTGGTTCGGTCAGACTCTCTCCATTAACGAGTCTACTGACCAATCTAAGGAGCTCTACACACTCCACAAAGTTGACTTGAACCAATATGAAATGCGCTTTCAACAGTTCAAGCCCCCCCCCCCCACCCCCTTCCCACGTCCAACTGTACCCTGTCTTTTACCGCCATGTCTTTGACTACCTCGACCA
>JBBPMF010000753.1:0-17697 GCA_038090175.1 Austroboletus eburneus
AGAAACAGAGAAAAAGAACACAGCAGGAATGGAAACAAGGTAGCAGATATTACTACATGCACAAGGACGAGTGAGTCCGAGGGTATGTTACGAATACAATAATCCATGCATGACAGTGCACGACGAAACGCGATACAAGAGTGACAGCAAAACAACACGAAACGCAAGGATGCGGGAGCTACGACACCTCCATCTCCTCGTCGTCCGTGTCCGAAATGTACTCCTTGCTTTTGCTAAACGCGCGAGTCAGTCCCCATCTCAATCATACACACAAGACACATACAATTGCTTCTTTCGTGGCCCAGACGCTTCTTGGTCCTCGTCATCCCTAACAACACGTTTCTTTGCACCTCGCTGTCGCGAGCATCAGTAACCCATCTCTTCACCCAAAAGAGACACGCACCTTTTTCGCAGGCTTACTGTCCACCTCGTCCTCGCTGAACAGCTGCTCGTTGGCGTTGGCGCTCTCCTCACCACCCTGATCGCCCGTACGCTTCAGTTTTCCTTTTCGACGCTTCTTGGGCTCCGTAGGGATTCCGACTCCTTCGTCCCCGCTCTCGGCCTCGACCTTGACTTTACGCCCGGCGCGCTTGGACTTGCGCTCCTTTTCTTCGTCGCTCTCTATTTGCACCGAGCGCGTCCACTCGAGCGCTTGCTCGCGCGCGATTCGACGTGCCTCTGCGAGCCTTTCTGCTTGTATGCGCAGCTGCTCCATCTTGGCTTTCTGTCATGGCACATGTCAGTCGACTTCCGCGTCTGAAAAACGAGCAAAACGGACCTCAAGCGCCTCCTGACGATCCTTTTCTTCCTGTCGCTTCTGCCGCGCAGCTTCTAGTCTCGCTTCTGCCTCCGCCTCAAACTCTTTTTGCGCGCTCAGGTGTTCGTCTGCGCGACGCAACATACTCTCGCCATACTTGCGTCGCTGGTCTGCAAGATCGACGCTGTACGGCAAGAACTGCGACGTATCCATCGCCAACGAACCAAAGATCCTGCAGCAGACAGTCACCACACATCACAATGACGCCAAATCAGGCCTACCGTTGCGCGTGGTTGGCTTGGGAAATGCCCCATTCGAGATCTTTGAGTGTCCGTTTTGATGGACCCAATCCAAACATGAGTTCAGCTATTTTTTGTTGAATCATCGCAATGTTATAAATGACCGCCTTGTCGCTCGGTTGGACGTGAAGCGCCTTGATAAGACTACCATCAGTCCCGTCGCCCTAACCAAAAACAAAATACGTTGCCAACCGATTGTGCATATTTGAGCGCCGTGTTCATCGCCACCAATGTTTGCTCCTTGGTCGCTTTGGCGTACCACGACCGACATAGACACATCAAAACGGACACATTTTGTCCGCTATAAAATTTGGCCGAGGCCGTCTCGTACTGACGCCAGGTTTATCAGCGTTCGATCCAGAAACATGGACGCCGCGACTCACGCTTTCGATCGCGCGATCAAACTCATCGCGTGCATAATAACAATGCCCCATGTTCACGTATACGCTTCCGTCATTGAGCGTCTCCCGAATCTTGGCAAACACATCGAGCGCTTCCCGCGAATTTTTCAGCCGCCGTTGCGCATCTTCGGCCGCGGAAGTAGGAGGCATCCCGCTCAACGTCCCCAGTGCGTCCTCCGCAACAGCGATTGCGAGGCCTTGGGCAGCCACAGCACAAAGCGGATCTATCTGCAGCGCCTTGTGGTAGGCCTCAACCGCACGTTGGAAATTCCGTTTCCTCTCTTCGATGACCTTAGGATTCAGATCTCGACTACCTCGGCTTTGCGTATATAAAATCCATCCGGCAGCACAAAGAGAGTAGACGTCGTGTCTCTCGTGGTCCTTAAGCGTGGCGAACACAAAATCCTTGGCAACCTTGACGTTTGTTTGAAGCAAGAACGAGGTGTAAAACGCGCGAACGTTGAGGTTGGTATTTTGGGACGCCAAGGCTTGTTTGAGCAACTCGTGGGCCTCGTTTGGCTGTCCGAGGTTGACAAGCATCTGTGCTTGTCGGATCTTGGCTATTCAAATTCAAACTATCAGTGAAGCTTCTCCAAACAAACAAAAAAACACGCAAGAAAAACCGACCATCTACATATTCGGGGTGACGAGAAAGAAGTTTGTCGTACGCCTCTTTGGCCATCGCATGTTCCCCGCTATCTTCGTATACCCTCGCAAGATTATACAACATTGATGTTGACATGGCCTCGCCATCGTCCAAGCTGAGCGTCGCAGCTTTGGTCAAAGCATCCTCGTACACGGTTCGCGCCTCGTTCAGATTACCATCCATGTGTTGCAGAGCACCGAGATTGTTCAGCAGACGAGGATCTACCCGACCGCTCGTTAAACTGATCCGCGAGGCATCACGGAACGCCTTGGCAGTCCGCTCGATGTTGTCTTCTTGCCACAGACGCGCTATTTCGACGTGCATCTCCATGTCGTCATTGAGTACGCCCGAAATCCGGCTGGATCCGTTCGCATGACTGTTCGCACGTGCATCGTCGAGTTCAATGGTCTTGATGACTCGATCGAAGAGTTCACGTGCTTTGAGCTTCTCCTGGGATACATCTGCACTCGACACGCCCGGCCGCGGATGCGCGCGGAGCGAAGCAAGCATGACAGTAGCTTCTACCGAGCGCTGTGGATTCGGAGGTTGTATCAAGGTGTCAAGCGTGTGGATTGCCGCAGCCACTTCATCTAATAACCATGAGACCGGGAGTTCAATAGCCTGGCGGATTCATAAACGGTACGACTCACCATTGAGTACTTGCATCTGAGCCATCCCTACAGCCCCAAGTATGTGTTTCGGTTGACCCTCCGTCGCAGTCGTGTAGCACTTTGTTGCTTCCTTTATCGATCCTTCAGCGTGCAAAGCGCGAGCTGCTCTCAAATTGCCCTCCGTCAAAACCGTAAGTGTATCGGCAAACTGTATTGTTCGTTCCGCTAGCTTAAGTGCCTAAATGGGAGTCAGAAATGTTGGATACGTATTCAAACGAATAAACTCAACCCGTTTAAGGTTATTTTTCCGCAGAAACAGCTCGCATAATGCATTTGCAGCTGCAGCACTCTTTTGATTTGCGTTGAACGCCTTTTCAATGTATTTTGTACCGATCAAGAAGGCCTGGGCGCGCTCCTCTTCGGTCTGGTTCCCCGTTTTACTCGCGTTGATCGACTCCAAGCCCAGTAGGAGCTGTGCGGCCCACTCGGATGGATTCTGACATGAAACTGAGCACCAAAGAACGTCACGCAAACGAAAGAATCAACTACGAACCACCTCCAAGCTCCTCTGCCATGCAGCTTTCGCTTTCGCCTTGTGGTCCATCGCCCACAGACAGAGGCCAACACCGATCCGAGGATCGGGAACACATGATGGGTTTAACTGGAGGACTTGTTGGAACAATTTAAGAGCTTGAGGGTAACTTCGTCTTGCATACAGAATGCGTGCCTGTATTTCAGATACAAGTTAGATCGAAAGTACTTATCGAACGAGGAATATTAACTTTGCCGAGCAGTGCCACAATGTTGGTTGGTTTTTCGGCGAGAACGCCTTCGAAGGAACGCATGGCGTCATCCATGGAACGAGTAGCCAATTGTTGGATGCCTGTTCGGCGTTAGTCCAGGCCATTATGCGATGACGCACTACATACCTCGCGTCAGGAATGCCAGTGTTCCACCGACACCCTCTCCACCTTCCGCTGCAGCCCTTTCTCCAGCGTTGAGGTATTGAGCAGCATCTCTATAGTATTCTTCTTTTGAACGCACGCCTATGAGTTTGTCCTCCCCTGCATAATGAGTATGAGCAGAGCGATCCAAGAGGGACGTCGGGTGCTTACGAGCGTCCGGTAGAATTAGCTTTGGAGCTTTCTGGGCGTGTGCAATCTGAATGTTGGCAAGTAGTGCATATATGGGGGGTGATTGAGCCGTCGTGCCATTCGCCGTCAAAGCTGTAGGAAAAGGGGGCACGACCACGAATAAGTATACCACAGACAGACAAAGTAACTCGAGCACGCACATTCGATCGCGGAATATGCAATCCGCTCTGCAGCAGAAAGATATCCCCTCCGCCAATACTCCCCGGCGAGCTTGGCCCACACGGCAACTTTACATTGACCCTCCTTCAACAGATCAAGTACGTCGTCTGGGTTGGGGTCGAGGTTGTCCAAGTCTATAGTTATGACTTCTTGTCCTCCCAGTTCGATGTCAATCGACCGTCCATGGCCGTTCGTCGAAACATCCATGAGGGGGAAAACGTTGCGAATTCAAGAGGAAAAGAGCGAAAGCTGCGGAGATACGTCCAGCTTTGTTGTCCGAAACGGTCCCTTGGAGTGGTGGAGTGGACCGCAACACAGGTCGACCGTCGACGGCGTGAGCGAGAACAAGCGTTGGCAATAGCTTCCGAGTACCGATGCCGAAAATGGGCATGAAGACCCCGTGAGACCGCGGTAGCCAGGTCTATCTACAAATGCTAATAGTACAGCGTTCATGCCCGGAATGGGATGAGCCGTCTTTCAGACAGGCTTGAAGCAGTCATTCTACTTATGAATATTGTGACGAAAAGTGAAATATGGAGGCACAGGTACGAAGCCGTGAATATGAGGTCATGTCGACACCAGACTTGGAGACGACTACTGGCGCTCGGGACAATCAGCATCAAAGCTGACATGTCAGACAACGCACCGTGAAATAGCATAGACACTGGGCCCTTGGACAAGAGTCTATTTGGACCTGGCTCCCCATTGTGAGATGAGGCTAAATTCAAACACTTGCTCAAGAGTACTGCACGTCTTACCATGAATAAGAGAACTGCGGGGCAGACACCGGCATGCAAAGGCCTTCCTGCCTGACTATCCGTCAGTGGTATGTGCCGACCCACGGGTGCAAGACCATCTAGAATGCAAATATGAGCGCATCAAAAAGCTCTTGACGAGCCCCACACATCGCAGTGTCTTTACAGGACGATGGGCACCGCATATACCCAGCCCATGGACGAGAGGATAGAGTTTAGAATCAAGGCCCAATTGGATGTCCGTGCGCGGCTTTCCGTTGCCCAGCAAACAAACGACAACAACCCCTGTCTGGATGCCTCCTCGCCCGCGCACATGCCTCGTCTGCCGACAGACAGCGTCCAAGTACACATGCGGCTCATGTAGCGCCATATAGTAAGCCACTTGTCCCCCTCCTGCTCCCTCTAATACCCTCCACAGCTGCTCTGTCGCGTGCTACAAGCAACACAAAGGTCAATTTCGTTACGCTCCTTCCAGCGAATTTCCTCGAATGTCCACTTCGCAGAGACGTGTGTCTCAACCCTCAGCTCCCATACTTCACCCTCTCCAGAGTCTGCGCCAGACCCCAACGCACCATGCGACCCGACACCCGTCCGCCCGCTCACCTCCCTCCACTGGCCCTACGTCCCCGACACCTCTGCATACCCAGATCCCCTCCGCCGAGACGACCCCAAACCACTCCAACTCCCCCAGTACGAAGCCATTGGTACGTTCTTCCAACCTTTGCCCTTCCTCACGCCACTTATCCATACCTAGCTACCTCGCCGGCGATACGTTCGATCCTCGCCAATCCCCGTCTACGCACCCTCCTCGCCTCGATCGACGCACGCCGTGGTGCGGAACGCGACGAGGCTCTCCAACGCGCCCTCGGCGTCGACAGTCGCCTCCTTAAAAACGATGATGCAGGCGCAGAGATCAACGAGGACACGCGTGCACTTCGGGAGCTTGCCGAGGCGGTGGAGGTTGCTGTCAGAGGTGGACGAGAGGACGCGTTGGGTTTGGATTGGGATTGACCATGTCTACATGGTATGCATATTGCTACGACCTTGTGTTCATTTGCGCTTGGCAAAGACGTCTTTCCCCATTTCAAAAATCAGCGCCCCTGGCACAGTATACGCGTCAAGAATACTTGATCCCTAAGAACAACAATCCTCGCTTGGCCTTCTCGACCTCCTCCTCCAACTCCCTCCCATCACTTGCCGTCCACCACTCTGATCTGTCCATCTCATCTGCTTTTTTCCCACTCTTGATGGCCGACTCAAAGGCGACCTTGCGTGCGTTCAGGGCCGCCATGCTACGAGGATCCGAGTGGCCGGAAAAAATGACGAGGGCGGTGCGTGTTGGAAGGGACTGATAGAATGCGCAGAGCTGTTCATTCAATGTGGCTTGTGCTGCCGCGAGTGCTTCAGGCGATGCTTCAGTCTGCGGAACTACCGGGACCGGGGCATCCTGGGTCACTTTAGGTGTCAGCCCTGAAAGTGTGCACATATATGATCAGTTCTCGCGGGGTTACACATGCGACAAGACGGTACTCACAACCCATCGCATCTGCAATACCCGTGAACCTTCCAAACACAAATTCGTGCCCCGGGATCACCTGTGACAAGCCCTCGAACACCTCTCGATCGCTCCCACACCCGATTACGGTCGTCGCTTTGGAACCGTGCATCACAGCCGGATTGCCATGATCCACGACAGCCGCTCGTATCGCTCCCTGCCCGCCACGTCCGCTCGCCCTCGCCATCCGTTCAAATATACTCTCATAGTCCGTCTTAAATTCACCAAAGCCAGCCCCGTTTTGAATCTTGAGTCGGAGAAGGTCAATGCAAGCGCGCGCATCTTCTTCGGGATCGTGTCCACCCTCACCCCTCGTTTGGATCTCTCGATGACACCACTTCTTCGTGAGCCATGCGAGCCCAGGTTTGAGTGGCCGACCGCGGGGATGGTGGTACACCAGTGCAGTATCGATGCAGAGAGGATGGCATAGATGGAGTGCTTTGAGATCGGATTCAAGAGAGTGACCGATGAGGATGGACGTTGGGCCGCCAGAAGGCGCGAGGATGCCAAGAAGTCGTTCCTGGACCTCGGGGAGGGTCGTTGTGGCCGTTGCGAGTGATGCCTCGGTAATGCCTGACCACCTGTAAATGGCGATGAGTGCGTATTGAGACGAACGAGTGAAACGTTACTTTGTGAGGTAGTCGGTGACAGGCTTGGGAGGCTGGACGAGTCTGTCGTATACGACGATGCCTGACTCGTACTCGATTATGCAGACTCGGGCGAGCTCCTTTCCGTCTTCTGTCAAACACTGTCTCGGGTGAGATAGGGCTGATAGATCTGACGTATGAGCGCACCATTTCACAGTCGATGGCGTAAACTTTGGAACGTTGTTTTTCGTGTGGGAGGAGCAATATTGATTCGGGGTCGGCTTGAGGTGTCTCTACCCAACCTTGTGGTTTCTCGAATATGTCTGCCATGTAAGATGGAATGGGGTAGTCGTTTTCCACCATTTGCTGCAGTGAAAGCAGGTATAGAGATGGATCTTTGTCGAAGGCGCGTTCGGCTAGAGGGAGAGGTGTTAGGGATCTACGAGGGCGGCTGAAGAAATCATACAGGCGATGCGGGCTTCGATGCGCCTCTTTTTCTCCTCGCCACTGACGGGACCTTGAAAGAAAGTGCCTAGAACCGAGTACATCCTCGTTGGGTCGCCTGGCGCACGCGTTGGACAGGCATGGCTGAACGTGGAGGCGATGAAGGGGAGGGGTGTCTGAGGAGCGCTGACGAGGGGTATCGCGATCGGCACGTTGGGGTTGACGGTAGCAGATGTAGGGAGCGGTGGCAGGGTGAGAGCGTCGGGGAGTATACCAGGAACCAACAATGTGACGACTTTTTGTATGGAACGCGCGTTCTGGCAGAGGTCGATATCTGGGTGGACACAAAAGCGACCAGGCGTACCTCGATCCGGACCCAGTTTGGGGGCGGCGCATCCGCGATGACGTGGAGAACGAGGTCGCGAATGTCCTGGCGATGCAGATTTGAAGCGATGATGAGGGCGCATGGAAATGACTTACGTCGATGTGGATGGCGTCTTTTCTCTTGATTATCTCGCTGTTGACGTACATAAACCGGGGTACGAGTGCCTGTTCGGAGCAAAATTACATGGCGTCATGGGTGGAGCGGGCGGAACATACGTCGTGTTTTGCCACTATTTTTCTGGTCTTTTTTCCCTTGCGTCGCTCTACGCGCGTCCAGTCGTCATCGCCGTCTCCGTCGCCATTTCCGTCGCCGCCGTCGATGATCTTTAGTTTTTTGTGTTGAGGGGAGAGGGACGGGGGTAGGGGCGGGGAGCGCTTCATGGACGAGGAGAAGGAGCCTGGTGGTGTGGTAGGCCCCCCGACACCGGCTATGGACCTGATCTGCCAAGACAAGTTGGGAGCACACGGTGCGCAGCCTTTGCTTGTTCTTTGTTACTCGGTCCGGCATGTCGCTACTGCTTATAAGCCTTGGACGTTTCAATACCCACTAATTATGTTCCCGCTTCTCGTCCTCGTTCCCGCCTTCATCCGAGCCTGCGCTCTGGCAGCGCCCCAGCCAGCATCCGTCCACGCCATCCATGTTCCCATCCTCCGACGGCACGCCACCCCCGAGCACCGTGTGGAAAACTTTCCCAACATGATGGACGCCGTCCGGCGCAGGTACGGGTACCAAACAGCGACGCACAAGAAGAGATCTACCACTTCTTCCCCTCTCACAGACGAAGTACGTCCCCAACCCGCATTCTGTGCCCACCCATTCATGTAACGTCTCACAGCAAAACGACTCGAGCTACTCTGCCGTCGTGGACATTGGAACGCCGTACGTGCCTCGCTTCGTTCGCTCCTGTTCTTTCCCATCAACTTCTGTGTAGTGCTCAACAGTTTAATTTGATCCTGGACACCGGCAAGCCTTGCGTGTGCTCCCTCCTCGGTCCCCCGCTCATTTCTCTCTAGGCTCCTCGGATCTGTGGGTCGTAACCGACCAATGCGACGACTGTGCTTTCTCACAAGACCCTCCGTTCGCGCCTTCGCAGTCAACGACGTACAAGAACGAGTCCACCTCGCTCCAAATCGCCTACGGTTCTGGCCAAGTCCAGGGCTTCGTCTCCGATGAAAACGTTGGCTTCGCAGGCTTTAACATTTCAAAACAAGAGTTTCGTGCGTTGGTTCCCTCGCTCCTACCGACCCACTCGTTCACCGTTTTCGATCAGTTGCCGTGACCGACATCTCCTCCGGCCTGCTCAGCCAAACCCTGTCGGGTATCATGGGCCTCGGATTTGAGAGCATCTCGGCGCTCAATACCACCCCGTTTTGGGAGGCTTTGTATAATTCGAATCAGCTGTCCTCCCCTATGTTTGCATTTTACTTGGAACGCTACGTCAACGACCCGCAACAAATTACTGCCGCTCCGGGTGGCACATTCACCCTCGGCGGCACGAACTCCAGCTTGTACCAGGGTCAAATTCAATTTATAGACATGCCTGCAGGCTCCTCGCCTTCTTATTGGCTACAGCAAGTCCAATGTGAGCTTTCGCTCGGCTCCACACGACGTTTCTAAAAATTTTGCTCCTATACAGCAATCACCGTGCAAGGCAAGACTATATCTGTTCCTACCAGCCAAGGTCTTGCGGCCATTGACACGGGTACCACCCTCATTGGCGCACCGTCGGAAATCGCCAAGGAAATCTGGTCGAATGTCCCGGGATCAGTTGCCTTGGGTAGCGATAACCAGGGGCAGTATGCGTTCCGTAAGTGATTGCAGTGCCTCGCATAGCTTCATGTAATTCATTATATTTGATTTCGCGCGCAGCATGCAGTACATCTGTCTCCGTGTCCATCTCCTTCGGCGGAACAAATTGGGAGATCAGCACCGAAGATATGAATATCGGGTCAGTCAGTGGAGCGGGTTCCAATATGTGCGCCGGTGGCATCTTTGACGTCGGAGAGTCTGTCGGAAACGGTCAAGACCTCCCAGCTTGGATCGTCGGAGATACGTTCCTCAAGAACGTCTACTCCGTCTTTCAAGCCAACCCGCCAGCTGTTGGCTTTGCTCAACTCGCCAACGGGCTGAGCAACACGAGTGGGTTTTTTCGGATTCATTTTCGGACTTGATCACTAACGTAAATGCTGTCGGTATCTAGCCACCACGTCTTCTGGGTCGAGCTCAAGCTCCGGCGTCGCATCGCCTCGGCTTGTCTTCTCCCTCTTCACCGGTTTCGTGATATCCATTCTTACGGGGCTATTCTTTGTTCTTTGAGCTTTTTTCCTTCTTCCCTTCTAACTCCCATTGGATCCGCTATCACACGCTCCCACATTTATTTTATTTTATTTCAGGAGCTTCACCCTAGGCCCTCTCTGCGACAAGTTCATTACTGACCCTACACTCATCACTGTCATTACGGATTTTACTCTGCCACATTGTGAACGCGCGTCACTCTTTGGCCTTGGTTATATAACGGGTTTCTCTCCTTTCCATCTTACTCGTCGCACATGATGTCTTTTTTGTACGTACCATATCTGTCTTTCGGCATCCGCTCGTTGAAATAAGTACGTTGTTTTGGAGCCACATACATACACACCATTATTTATAATTAGTTCCAGTGGAACCGATTGTATTTATATCATCATAGATCCTGTCTTTCGGGCTCGGAGTTGGGTGGATACTTTTTTCTTGTCAAGAGCATGATGTTGACGTGCGTGGGTAGGCCAAGTTTTTTTTTGTTAGCGAATTGGGAATGAGAGTTGAAGTACTTACATACCCTATCGCTGACGTGATTCGGACTTGGCGCATGAGGCAACACGTTACCCATGTACAGTGTGCTCGACCAGCCAAGTATTAAAAGTACGTGTTAAACTTTCTGGCGATGTCAGACGCCGCCAAGACCATCGAACGCCACATGATGGTATGGCTGCCATCGAGGCTCCCACTGCAGAACACAATGACGGTGGCCTATTTAATGAACCGTGGGCAATTCGACATATAAGTGAATTCTATTTACTCACCAGGATGAATGACAGGAGCGTGAGACGAATTTCGATCCGAAAAAACTTTGGCCGTATTCAAAATCTTGCAAGGCAGACTGACTCAGTGGCACCTGGCTGGTCGCAAATCAGAAATCGGACATCCTCTACTAATGCACAGGTCAAGAAGGGCACTTCTGATGCCATGTCCTGAATGGCCAACATTCCAACAAAAGGCCTTCAAGCTTCAGGCTTGGACAGCAGAGTGAAATGAGCTCAACAATTTGACGTGGGGGTCCAAAGAAATGGTTTGATGTGTTTGAGCTCGACATAGTCCCTGTTCTAGATGAGTGCTCTTTTTAAAATTGGGGAAGAGCGGACGTAATGGCACACTGGAACCTAAGGACGAGTAGAAGCAGTGCAGAGACATAGAACTTCAACGTCCGACAACGTTCTCTTTAACACGAACGACGTATCGATGGCTGGCGTCCATGTCGGCGGGAAGTAACTGCAGGTAAAAAGCCTCAGGCTTTCGAGTGCTAGAATAGAAGTTCAACGAAGGATGTTATAGCAAACTCACGACGGCCATGTCTTCAATTTCAACAGTGGGACAAACCCAGAAGAGAGGTTCGGCCAAGTGCAGGTTCTGAGGTCGCACGAGGCATAGAATGCACTACCGTTCCTGTCTGGAAAGTGTGTGTATTCGAATTTCATGCTCTTTTCCAAGCTCTACGACCAGATCTGGTGCTCGGATATGGTCTAAGATGGAGTCGAACAGCAGCAAGGACCATTAAGAAGGAGGAGTACTGGCATCAGAACAGTGACGCCCTGGGTTGTGAACATAATCATCCAGTACCTGACGCACCGCGCGGTAAGTTGTCCTACGTCCAAAAATATATCTTTAGATCGCTGTCTAACCTTGTATAATAGATTTTCAGATTCTCGTCCCCATTTTTAGCATTCATCGCGAGCTCGGTCCTCTCGAAGTTGCTGGTTGGTACTACGGATTAGTAGGTTTTTATATTCATGCCAGATGGGAGGCGTGAACGATGGAAAATGCACTTTTTCGTAGCACTGTAGGAAGAACGATATCGAAACTACTTGCAGTTGAGACGCCTGGAGATCGGAGGAGTGCCCTAAAATTTCAACGCATGGGTTGTACGATTGAAGAAGACCAAGTGACATAGCTACTTTCAAGCTTCAAGCTTCGACTGCCACGTTGCTCACCTGTGGTATGTACATTCGCATCTACGACCCTTCTCGGAACGAGAGTGCTCCTTTGGGTTGGAGCCATTCCCAAGTTTCGTCATCCAACGCATGTAACGTCTGGTAAACTCCCAAAGGACGATAAACAATGATTATAAAAAAAGTTTCATCATACGTCCGCTTCCCTGGCGCATGTGGGGATCATTGATGTGTTGTTCAAAGTGGGCCACTTCCCACATCTGTTCAGCTCGCCAAGCTTTAGTCCTTTACCTTGGACCTTGTACTGAGTCAGGCTATTTGGCCTCTCACGAACTGCTTCGGCAACTCGTCTTTCTCACTGTCTTGACGTGTGCTGTGCATTTTCCGGTAAGCCTTGGTCTAGTACACACATTGCGAGGCGCGAATAAACAAACTTTTTGTCAGACTTCTCACGGCTTCAGTTGTCTTCCTCTGCACATGTTTAGCGCCTAACGACGCAGGGCCAGTGTTAGTGCATATTTGTTTTTTTTTTTATTTAAAAAAAAAACACGACAGGAGCTCTAGCAGACAAGTTGGCACTGAGCAGTGTGGTAAGTATCACCCGGACCAGTTCTTGATTTACACTTGGGGTCGTTTGCATCCCTTCGCGCGTGACCACAATCGGAAGCTGGGTACTGTAAGTTCTAAACTTCGCTACGTGTCTCAATCAAGAGACATCCGAGCTCATTTCCCATCCTGTGAGTTCGTCTTATTGTATATTAGAATCTGAAAAGAAATGTTGATGGTACCTTCTCGAGCCACGTTGTGGCCCCTTTAAGATAGGCCATCGTACTGGTAACGCAAGTGTGATAAAGATTACTCTTGAGTATCTCCAGCAAAGAACAACACATTGCCATATTTAGAAAAGAATGCCACCATCCTGAACCGAGCCTACGTCGCCCTTCGGATGCCGTAGACCTGCCAAATACATATTCTCCGCTCATACTTTCGTATTTTAGGGGGATCACCTTTCACTGATCGTATCTTTCCCCATCTCTGCAGCCCAGAATGACTCACGTCGACCAATATCCTCAACAGCTTCCTACTCTCCAGCGTTTGGGCGTAGATGAGCCCACCGTATCTTCCGCTACCGATGTCGCAACAGCCTGGTTCGATGCATTCAAGAGCGCCGTCGGGTCATCTGACATCCCTGCCATTCTCGATCTCTTTCTGGACGACGGGTTTTGGAAAGATAACCTGGCGCTCACGTGGGACTTTAGGTCTATCGAGGGAAGGGATGCAATCGGAAACCTCCTCCACCATCGTCTTGCTCCGACGGGCCTTGTCGATCTACACCTCAACAACGAGCCTTTCTATGCTCCAGATTTGCAGAAACTATTCCCTGATCTCGTCTTGGTCCGCCTCACGTTCGGATTTGGAACCAAGGTCGGGAAAGGTAACGCCGTATGCTTCCTGGCCCCCGTACGCGGTGGGACATGGAAGGCATATATCCTCTTTACCACCTTGCAGTCCCTCAACGACTTTCCTGAGCAGGTGATCGCGCAAATAAACAAGTCGTCGTTTAACTGATCTCGTATGCAGGTTGGCCCTCTTCGCAGACAAGTCGCCGAGCACGGCACTTGGGAAGAGCGTCGTCGTCGAGAGGCAGAGTTTGCCGACGGCGATCCGACGGTGATTGTGATTGGCGCCGGTCATACTGGCCTTGAGATTGCTGCGCGGCTAAAATATCTCGGCGTTTCCCACCTGATCCTCGATAAGAAAGCGCGGGTTGGGGATAGTGTGAGTTTGTGATTATCGCACCATTCGATTGCGTTGATCGGGGCCGTTCACTGTTGTTATTAGTGGAGAGATCGCTACAAGGCATTGTGCTTGCACGATACAGTCTGGTATAATCAAACGCCGTATTTGCCGTAAGTACCCGTGCGCGTCGTGTTTAATGTACTCAAGTATTTGTTTCCAGATTCCCACCAACTTGGCCAGTCTTTAGTCCCGCTCGGAAGGTAACGAACTTGCATTTTATCATCATTCACGGCAAACCACTCACGTCGTTCGGTTAGCTTGCCGATTGGTTGGAGAGCTATGCCGACCATCTCGAGCTCAACGTATGGACGTCGTCTGTTATCTCAAAAACTGAGTGGAACGACGATCTGAAGACATGGACCGTCGAGATAAACAGAGGTGGTAAGGAAATCCGCACTCTCAAAGTCAAACATTTGGTCTTCGCGACTGGCTTTGGAGGACATGCGAGAGTACCAGAATTCCCTGGAAAGGTTAGATTACTTTTCCTACCGGGGACATCTTTTGTCGATACATACAAACTTCCCAGGAGGTTTTCAAAGGCGAAGTCATTCATTCGACTGAGTTCACATCTGCATCCAACTACATCGGAAAAAAGGCAGTTGTCGTCGGCGCTTGCACCTCCGGTACGTCAAGCTTGCTTCGAACCCTGCGAAACAGTACGTTCTAAACCACGGGGCTCAAGCTCATGATATCGCCCAAGACTTTTTCAACAACAAGGTGGCAGTTACGATGTGCGCATTTGAAACGATTAATCTAGCTACGCGTCGTTGGGAAGCGTTTTTAGAAGAGGAGTTACTAACATCTTTGCTTCGCCAGGTTCCAACGCTCGTCGACGTACGTCATTTCGGTAAAGGCGATTATGCAACTTCTCTCTGGTATGTTACATTTTGATTCGCATCTGCCTCCCCTCGCTCACAGCTTCAAAGGACTTTACAACGAAACCGTCCCGACTGAGGTTGCCGACCTCTACAACTTTTGTTTTCCCAATGACGTGGTGAGACGCCTTCATCAACGTTTTACGCCCTATTTCGCCGAGACGGTCGACAAGTGAGTGATATGGATCTGCCTTCTTGATATTAAATTCATGGCACATTCGTGCTTGTGCTCTCGCTGTCCGTCAACACATCTTTTGCTTGGAACAGAGAGACTCTTGATGGTCTCGCCAAAGTAGGATTCAAGACGAATCTCGGCCTTGAAGACGCGGGCCTCTTCCAGCTCTTGTGGAGACGTGCGGGAGGATACTACTTCGGCAAGACCTTTCCTTTGAAAAGACAAACCGCTGGTGGTCTCATCATTCTTCCGTGCATGTTTGAACAGACGTTGGCACGAGCCAACACATCATCAGTGGTGATATTAAGCTCAAGAGCGGGGGCTCCATCGAGCGTTATACCGAAAAGGGACTCAAATTTGAGGACGGGACGGAGCTCGAGGCGGACGTTATCATCTTTGCAACTGGGTAAGCCATCCTTCCTTTCGAACACTCCGGTGTTTGAGACGTTTTTCGCCCCTGATCTATTCTCGTTCGTTTTTAAAGTTTCAGCGACGCGCGCGACAACATACGGGACGTTTGCGGTCCGCAAGTAGTGGACAAGGTGAACCCCGTGTGGGGCCTTACTGACGAAGGTGAAGTGCCGAGTATCTGGAGAGATTGTGGGCATGAAGGTCTGTGGTACGGAATCGGTACGTCACGTCACATTCGAATCCCGGTTGTCGCGTCTGATGCGGGTGGATCAAGGTAACCTAGGAATGTCGCGATTCCACAGTCGACACCTCGCACTGCGTGAGTGATTTACGTCTGTTGGACGTCTCTGTCTCTAACAGGGACGGATCTACGTGTATAGAAATCAAGGCCATCGAAGAGGGGATCTTGAAGCGATCCGAAGTCAAATTTTGAATAAAAAAATCTGGGAGAAATATGTCGATCGCCTTTGGGCAAGGAAACACAATGGGCGACGTGTTTTGTAATATATTAGATGCAGGATGTTTGTGTCTGGGATCATTTTGCCCAGGTGAGATGAAGAAAGACACTGGTGTTATAGGCATGAGTGTAAGATACAGCATATAATTTTGGTGTGATCCATCTATTCGAACGCTCAATTTTCGAGGGTATCCTTTTCCTTGTCCCGCACGTCGGGCGGCGCTGAGGATGGACGAAAACGTATCCACATGAGACACCATACAATGACTCTTTGGATGACCCGTACGGCCTGCGCGACGACCGCGACGATGCAATGCACACCGTACACAATGAACTGAAGGCTGACGAGCACACCGGCAAAAAACGACATGACAAGCACCGCGGTCGGCCATGCCGTCCACGCGACCGAGAGTAAAAAGATCATGAGCGCGGATGCTGAGATGAACATACAGAATGCGGGTATGCGTGCCGATATGCAAAAGAAGAGGTACTTGCCATACACGTCGAGGGCCATTTTCTGAAGAGGTCAAGGAGAATCGAAGTCAACCAACGATTCATAAGGGAAGCAGGGCTCACCTGGAATTTCGCCGGAGTTGCGTTGCAGTAGACCAGTAGGAACCAGGCATCTATAGTAAGGCCCAAGCCAGAGGCGATGCTACCGACAGCCACGGCTCTCCTAGCGAAATCGCTGACGGTGAAAATGGACGCGTTCGAGAATCCAAAAACGCCTGCTTCCAGCCTTGTCGGGTCATGGTCAGTGCTAGCCATAATTTCAAACATCGATCACTTTACCCTGACAAGGCAACGAGCTAATCTCACTGCTGGTGAGTATCACTGTCCAATCTTTTTCTGATTTCCCTTACCGATCCGCCAACGAACCTCCATTCTGTACACAAGTCCGTCAGAACACGTTCGTAGTCTGAATCTACGCGAGCTTCCCGAAGTGTGCGATAGGGCGAGAATGCGTCCACGACGTAGTCTATCGTTGACGCTTGAGATTCTATTGACATGGTTTCTGTATGAGTCGGCAATAACGATGCGGTGAACCAGATTCTGCGATCGGTATTTTGAGTACGGTCGCTGTCTTCGCTGTCCGATAGTTGAGCGACGAGAACAGGGACCGTTTCATCATTCCGATGCTTGAGCAATGGACCTTGCTCATTCTCGGAGTGCGCATCGTCCGAATCTAGCCAGTACCCATGCACCTTTGCCTCTGGAAGAAACGCTTCCGGCCATACAAAACTTGGCTCCTTGGCACTCTCACTTGATTCGGATATCGGTGAACTAGAGAACTCTAAGGTGGCACAGATTAATTTCTCAACACGCACTCCAAAGGGACCACGTACCTTGTTCCTCGCTCATGGCCTCTGACTTCGTATCTACACTTTGATTACAGGTCCCCTCTGGCAAATATGACCAGGGTAATTCCAGCTTTACGATCAAAAGGACCGGAGATGGTATAGCTTTGTTCGAGCCGCCTTTTTTCTGCGTGATGCCATTCAACTTTATCTCGATTCCTTTTCCTTCTAATAAGCACGTCAAAAATGAGAGCGGTTCTAACGATCATACTCAGGCTAGACGGACTTTTCAGCTTGTATTCTTGTTCAGCCTGAAGGAGTGCCAACTCTCGCAGCGTACACCGTGCACTTGCCACTAAATTCCTCTTCCTCCTATTCTTCTTCTTGCTCGGCGCCTGATGATAAACGCATATATCCATCCGCGAAGACGCATCCGTGTTCTGACTGCGGGTTCCTAAACGTGAGGTTCGGGCAAGGTAGAGCGATTAGGTAAAAACACTTGCAAATGGAAACACTCTTTCAAGTTGGGGTTTTGTCCGTCGCATCCAAGGTTGAGCTCATAGCATTGATGGTCACTAACGGTGAGTGATACGATGGCACGCCAGGACTTTTCTGTTCGCAAGTGCTGGAGCCCGTGAGCGCGCACAACTTACAGTGGCAAGCTCAGCTGTGATACTCTCAAAAAAGACGTGCCGCATACCAGTCAAGGTCCAGGGTCCGTGG
>JBBPMF010000754.1:0-17654 GCA_038090175.1 Austroboletus eburneus
ATCGACATTGTACTTTTCGCTACGGGCGCTTTTAAAGGCGCTAAAACCGAACCTTGGGCAGCGAGGGCGGCACGCGCTGGGTTAGCGTCGACGATGAAAACTAGGTTGGGAGATACCGTTTCCAGCATCGAACCCCGTTTGCCGGATGAGTCGGGACGCCGGACAAGCCTCCCCCGCGCCTATGTAGTACTATGACCAAATTTTCTGGGAGCTTGCAAGTCTGAGCGCTCGGGCGAAATAAAAAGGCGACTGACCTGATCTCATCCACAGATTCCCTACCCAAACCCACACTCACGCTCGTACATTCACCCGAGCACCTCTAGAAACAGCCCGTCCGGTTTGACCAACTCGTACATTCCTTTAGTAGCTTATTAGCATATCTCATCGATGCAGACACAGATGATCTTGGGCGGCAAGGTCGTTTTTATCGACTTTTACCCCGACTGTGGTCCGTCCAAGCAGATCTTTCACACCCTCGTCGAAAGGGGCCTCGAGAACGTCGAGTTCTACGAGCTCAATGCCGACCAACTCGAACGTCTCGCTAGAGAGCTTGGGATCCAGAACCGTGTGTCGCCATGTCATACGTTTTCGTGATGTGCTGAAGGGTTGCTTTGGGGTCGACAGTTACATACGTGGTCGGTGCCGACATCGATTGACGGTGTCCCTTTTTTTTTTGTCTGCGATCGACTGAATGTCATTCCAGAACTTCGTCGTGAACAACGCCGGAAAGGCACCGAAGGCTTAGTCATTCCGTGACGTGTGTAAACGGATTATCGTGTAAACCTAGTTGCGGATGTATGATTAGATCCAGAGACGGCTACATACTTTTATCCTATCGTTTTCTTTTTTTAACACGCGACGTCGGCTCGTTCGTTGCGTGTGTTTCATCTTGCAGACTTGCGGCCCGGCAGGCACTTGTGGTCACCAACGTGCTGCCATGCAAGGCTCCTACTATATACGACCGTGCTTTCCACGTGTTTGCAGCTAAATGGAGTAAGGTCAAATTTCGGACGTGAGTTTCATACGGCTGCAAGATGCTAGCGTGCGTTATATCATTAAAGTAGGCTGCACATGAACGATGGGTATAGATGATGAAAACCGTGGAATGAATTATGGTCGTAAAGTGAGAAGAAAAGAACGTGTGTTTTGTTCTCGAGTTCGTCGCTTCCGCGAACGACGTCGTGGTCACACCTGTACATGACAAGGTCAACGATTTGTGTTAGTTAGCCCAAAAAGGATAGAAGACGGACCAGACTGAGTTCGAGTGTCCAGACCCTTCTTGCCCAGAGCTTAACCGACTGCGCCGGTTGTCCAGGTTGTACTACATCCACCTCCAGACCGTCCCACCAACATTTGCGCTGACATACGACCGTGAGAACGATAAATTGTAGACGTGAGAACAAAACCCACAGCAGGCTTTCTCCAAAACAGGAGCAGCTTTTGCGCTGTCGCCATTTGGTTATAGTCGATGGTCACAGGGCGTTCGCCGGTCGGCCCCGGTGGGTGATGTAAAATGCCTGTCTTGAGTAGCACGAGCGCTATCGACGATATGCAGCACCGTGATGGTTCCATGGCACGAAAGCCCCATTCGTCATCGCGATTAAACCCGCTATGGATAAATCGTCAGAAGTCGGTGGGAACGACTGCGCCGGGTAATTCATCACCTCATGCACAACATATCAATAAGGTGTTGCTCCGCAATATTGTTCTCTTTGTGAACATTGCGCTGCAACGCGGTGAAGATATTTCGTTTTTCCATAATATTTTGTCCGCATCGACGTTTCATGTCGAGAAGGGCTGGGTTGGCGTTACCATGTTCGTCAGTGGCTGCGCTGCTGTCTCTTGGGGGTATAGCGAAATATTCGAGCTCCTCTCGAAGGACGATGATAGCTTGTTTGCTGAGAAGGGGATTCTGGGAAGCAGAGGGGGTAAAGTCGGAGGGCGACCCATCGAGCAGGTGCTGCTGGGCAGCGAAAAGGCCGGGGGAGTTGGTGGTTCCATAGAAAGTCTCGGATGCGTTTCGGAAGAACTCGAGGACGTATGCAAAGCACTCTGGGTCGAACTGCGAAGGGCTGTATGAGCGCTAGGGACAGAAGTGGATATGAGAAAAACACACGTCAACTGCGTACACCTCCTCGTCCTCCTCGTTGTCGCCACTGTCGGCAAAGGCGGCGCTTTGTCGGCTGAGAACGAGGCCATTCGGGAAGAGACATAGGAGGACGGATTCGGGGAGGTTCATGATCGTTTCTCTGTCAACGGAGAAGCGTCTACCGCGCAGGTCGAGAAGAAGCCTCGTGAGCAGCTGAGGCTGTAGGTTGGATTGGATAGGGACTTGGTGCTGGGACACCTGGGTAATCGGTGAGGAAGATATTGAGGCCGACGCCATGGTGGATGTGGTGGAAGATGGACGGCGACGTGCACGACTTGGTTCGTCTCGCCCAAGCCTCGAGGCCTGCAATGTGTCGTGTTTGTCCAAAACAAATAAATCATATCCTGGCATGTCTGACTGTTCCGCTCTCCATATCGGTCCATTTGACTTTCTACGGGTAGTAGGATATGTTCATCAGACTGGGGCTCGGAAACTAGCCCAACTTCTTCGCTAGGAGCATTTTCGTATTTGATATTCCCTCTTGCACGCCTTGACACGCTTGGTGCGCAGTGTTCGCACCTAATCCGTCCAGTGACACCCTCACACGGCCACCCTCAGTCCGGGCAGATTTTTCCTTTTCTTATGCCGTCAAGGGCATCAGTGTGTCGCCTCGTTCGAGCCTCGCACTACGCCGCCTCGACACGTTGTCCACCAGGGGAGTCACCTGGCCTTTGCGGTTGTAGAAGTCAAGTTGCAATAACACCCAAGAAATTCCAATACTATGTCCGTATAGAGTAGTAATCCAAAGTAAGTCGCATCTACCCGCGCGAAGCTCAACCCGTATGAAATCCCAGTCCGGTCTATGAATACCTATGCAGTCCCCAGGCCCACTGATCACCCCGCTTGATCACATACTAAGGGTCTTGTAAACGAGCCGCTAAATGATGATACGGTCAGCTTGTACACGTGATTTCCAAAGGGGTCATCTTACGCTAAGCTGCATTGCATCCGCTCCCACAAGTTCGCCGATCTGGACTCCCTTCACGTATACTTTGAATGCCGGCAGCTGATCGCGTATCACCGTCAATACTCCTCGTGATCCTCTCAAGTCGTCTCAAGGCTTACACTTCGGACGCCAAGTGCCTGGGCAACATCCCGAGCCTCCTCGATATCAAGTCGGTAAAATTGACCCGCTGGGTTTTGAGCGGCCAACAGGTCGTACAGCTCCGACGTCGGTCGACACGTTCCACACCATTCGGCCCAGAATTCGATGATGACGGGTCGCGTACCGCTGGCCTGGTAATGAGTCACTCAATGGGGTTATCGCGTATCTGAGGAGGGGGGGACTTGCCACCGAGTCGAACTCAGCCATGGAGGTGATGTAAACAACAGGCATTGTGAACTGGGAGTAGTATGTGGATGTGAGGGCTCGAGAGAGGAGTAGGTTTTTCGCTGATCCTCAACTGCCCAGCCCTCTGACATTTATACCCAGCTCGCTTGTGCGACACCGCTGAACATCGTGTATCCAGAATCTTCATGCGTCTCATGGACCATTGCTCCACCGACATATTGGGTCGGATCTCCGATTTGGATAGGTAACATCATTATTCTTAGGATCAAGTGCGGGGGAGCGTGAGCGAAACCAGGCGGAATAGGCGTGCTTTCCATTCTGACGTCTGCAGGACCATGGCAATGGATTGCATACTAGTGCTGAATGTTTCCGTGATGGCTTGGTGACGCCATCTCGGCGATTTACCAACAACGGGATATATTTGATCCCCCTAGGTAGGACCGCCGATGCTCCTGACTTTGGAGAGATCTGTTCCAAAAATGGTGGACCGCATGTTGGCGTCCCAGGACCTGTATGCGATTTTTCATGAAATTGCAGATGGATGAACTGATCATTAATCTGAGAGCATGAGCGTCGTCGTTAATACTGAGATTTTGCAAACATGCGGCGGTTTCAAACTGACATGGGTGACGCGTTGACAATTGCTTCCCATTTGACGTCGAAATGATTCCTATCCGCTCCACGGCGGGCTGGACATCGTGCACGAAACACGAATGAGAGCAACCGTGCGGTACCATTCTGGATGAATATGTCCAGCTGCCACGTAAGTCAGTTGATCATGTTTGATGGACAACTAATGATGAAATAGATGAACCTTGCGTTCGTATTTAGGAAATCGTGTGCCGTTTATTCGCAATGTGAAACTTAAACGAGGTTCCTCCCGCCTCATGGTCTCCGCTTCAGGCTGGGTGAATTTGACGCTGAGTGCGGTGCCTGTTGCTCTCTTCTTTATGGCTGTTACGATGACGTTTCGTCCATCTAGATGACTTGTTCACCCACAAACAAAACGCCAGTAGCTGGCTATTTATATCCAGCTGGATCTAATGTCAGCACAGCAGAGCTCAAATTCAGTGATGGCTATGGAAGAAATCCAGGGATGCTTCGCGTCCTTGCTTCGATCTGCGGAGTGATTAATGCGAAATAGATCACATCATTGGGGAATCTGTATTTCGCAGAATGACAAGCGATTACGATCCCGCCAGGTATCCAACGGTGGCCTATGGCTGTGCCAAAAGTAGTTAACGATTTTCAACACACCATGGACCCTCGGAAATTCGACTTTCGATCGTTTTTGCCAATTATGCAGTTCGGCGGGCACGTTGGATATTGGGCACTTTTTTCACCATTTCCCTTCTGCACTGCGGAGGTGCTCGGTATAACAACTAGGGGGCCACGCTGGATATGGTTTGACTCTGAATCGATCCGCGGACGGGCTCGTACGGCAAGGAGACTATGGGACGAACGTTCCCTGTAAACCTTGTACGCCCATTTGTAGGAGATGGGCGTTGCCTCTTCCCCTTATCAGACCAATTATCCACCATTTGGCATGCATTGTCTGTCTTCTCTCTCGGTTTATCCCGTTGGCGTTCGCCCTGGTGGCGTCCGGAGTACGTGCTTGGCACATTCTCGCGCGTACCAGAGCAAATTCCAATCACTCCGAAATGAATCAACGCTCCACGCTATCCATATCGCGTCAGAACGAGCGGGAGAAAATGAAAAAAGCCCATTAATAAAATGAGTCGCAGATATGAGATGGGTCATGTTGACGTCGATAGCGACGAGTCGTCCTTGTGCTTATCAAAGATGATATGCACAGGCGAACATGCACAAGGACCCTACTTTTTTCTCAGACGAAAAGAATTACCCGTCCGATCGTTTTTGCGTATTCGTGCGCGCGGCACGTCGTCTGTGCGAGACACGGAGGAGAAAGGGGTAGTAACGGAGATGCAGCCACTGGTGTGAGTCGGCTATGCATCGAGATCAGCGGGTGCGAGAACGGAAGGAAGGAGTGAGAGTGAGAGAGGAAGATGTATCCCTAGCGCAGCTGTGCCAACGACTTTGCGGAAACGTGTTGACGATGCTTCTTCTCCATTCTCTGTGCATGAGCGCTGCGGTGTCCTCTCCTCCTCTCCTCGGGAGGACGAAGAGGGGGTGCATAATATTTTCGGATTCTGACTGGTCGCTTACGTACAGGTCAGGTCAGGGCACGCGAGTCCGAGGCCCATATGGTGACCTTGTGTTGCGAGATTCAACACCGGGGCTATTAACCACAATCATTCCTGGTACCAATGCAATGCAGTTCCGAGTCATTCCACGCTTCATGTCCGTGTCGTCCTGACATAGAGTACGTCATTTGAGCAGACCTTTTTCTTCTTTACAAACGGAGCGAGTGGTTACCCCTGTGATATAATGCTCCCTTTTGGGGATAGTGCGGGGAGAATGTGCGCACTTTCGAAGGGGAACAGAGGGGGGAAACGTTGCATGAGAAACGCCGGCCGTGGCAGACACGCGTGCTCTGCTGTGCCATGGGGGATGCGCGTGTCTTTCATGTTTCCCGGTGATGTCATGACGCCGTCATATCGCACCAAATAGAACTCGATGCGTTTGACTCCCTTTTTGATCGTCTCGGAGGCCCTGATAATGCGGTTTCGTTGATGGCGAAACAAGGTTGGGGGGAAAGTGTGGGGTGCGGGTTGATGACGTGTGTGGCTGCCCTGCAGGACGCGAGGTCACGACGAAAGATGCTGGAGTGTCTTGAGGGTGTGGTGAGTGCTGGTTTTGTCTGTCGAACATGCAAAGAAGGTATGCCACAAGGTGGATGCATGACGCAGCACGTATCGGTATGAACGATTGTTTGGCTCGTTCTCATCGCCCATGCCGAGATCCGAGATATAGTGCTACGCAGATCGTAGCATCCGCATCATAGCGGCGGCCGAGCAAAATCGTCTGGCGGCGCATGATATCCCATATGCGCGTACGCTGAATGTGTACGAGGGTTTCCTCGCGGACGTCGCCCGCCTGCCCAACTTCGGCCGCGAATGGACGTGCTAGCTAGTCTGCAAGCATCAGTGATTGTATAGTCCCGTGATGGTCTTTCTTTGGACCAAAGCAGACGGATCGGAGCACCGCGGCGTATGGGTATGGGTTTGGCAGAGTTGGTGACATCGACACGAGTAGAGGGACGACTCAGTGATTGGCTGGTGCGAATCTGGCGATGGCTAGTTCCGGGGCTAGGAATGGAGGAGATACGAGCGCACAATCCGCACCGTCGACAATCGAACGGGACGATCCGGCGTGTAATGGAGGGGGAGATGGGGTGGTAGACAGGGACGGGGTAAGGATATTCTTTTTCCAAGAGGCTCGACGTTCGAGATTCGACTGGCGTCCTAACGAACGTTTGTTACACCAGAAGATACCGGCAAGTATCCAATTCACCTGACTCAGTACGTGACTCAGAGACTAGGCCTTGATATCAGGGGTATCAGTGCGTTCCTAAAATACGCCCGTGGTCGGAGGGTATCCAACTGTCAGTCTGCTCGAGAATTAGGTATTGATAAGTTTCGTGGCAACGTTGGACCAACCTGTTTAGAGTTGCTCCAAGGTGCGAGTAGAGCCTGAGAAGGCCTAGGAGGCCGCCAAGGCACCGAAACGGGCTGTCGTTGATGCAGTGCTTGTTACTGTTCATACCCAAAACGTTCGTGACAGGTCATAGTACGTCGACCTGGGTCACTTGGAGACGGGCACGTTCCTACCGCATGGCAACTCGCCAGCCATTGCTCACTTTTTCTTTTTCTTTTTCTGCAAAGCGTCTTAGTAGCTCGACCCTGTAACGATTAGGAATTTTTTTGTGTTAGCTAGTGTTGAATGTAAGGGTCCAGGAACTCGAGCGGATGACTGGTTGATGGGTGTTGATGTTCCCACTGTTTCGTTCACGCCTTCTGCGCCTCTTTCACCTCGCCGCTCCTTTCCTCCGCCCCATTCATTCACACCACTCTGGGCCGGATCCGAACTGCACATAGCGAGCGTCGCCGCCGTTGTTCGCTATGAGCTACCCACAACAACAACAGCGCCAAGGTCGCCCCGTCAGTCGCCCCCAAGCACCCACCCAGCAGCAGCAGCAGCAACAGCAGCAGTACCGGCAACCGACGTCACCACCACCACCATCTTCTTCTGCCGCTGCTTACTATGGCCAACAGCCGCTCACTCCTCGTCCTGGCCTTCCCAACATCACATTTCAGACCACCGAACGTGGTGATAGGCAGGGCACTCTTGACGCTCCTCGTGAAAGAGCCATACCCTCTCCCTACCAGAACCAGTTCTCCCCTCCCCATCCAGACGCAGAGTCCACCGATTTTCTGGATCATGAAAGAGTGGGGAGGAAAAAGAGTCTGGTTAGACCCGACAGAGAAAAGATTGAGCCCGGCCATCGCCAATGGCATTATCGAACCCACGCAGAGCAGATGGCAGATGATACTGGAGCAGGCGTTCAACCTTCCAGTGCGTCTTGGTCCCTGTAGATCTCCTCGTCCTTCTTGTCCTTACCTGTAATCCAGCCACTGGTAATTATCCGCAGAAGCTTCGCCGTGGCAAATCGCTCCTCGCACGAGAGCAAGACGTTCAGGAGTCCGGCCTTGCTGCCTTCAAACGTGGTACCTTGCGTCGGAAGCGCCCGCAATCTTCCACGTCCTCTGCTCCGTTGAATGCGTCGGATAAGCCCCCTAGGAAGTGTCTTGACAATATCGGCCCTGGACCAAAGGACTGTTGGTTCATATACTGCTTCATCATCACATGTTGGATCCCTCCTTTTATAATGCGAGCGTGTGGTAAGTGACGTCAACATTGTGCTATCCTTGTATCTCATCGCTCTCAGGTATTCGGTCGCCGGACCAGCAACGTGCATGGAGGGAGAAAATAGGTTTACTCAGCATCATACTGTCGGAAATGGCTGGGGTCGGTTTCATCACTTTTGGTTTCACGGAAACGGTCTGCGGGACGCCTCCCAATCGATATCACCAAGGACAGATTAGCAACAGTTCGGTGATCATTCACGGATATGATTACGATTTCTCGAACTTCAAGCACCCTTCTGCCGGCGGATTCAATGGTAACACGAACCCCTTGATCACAGGCGGCTGGAACCTTGCGTCAAACGATGCAAGCTTTTTGTTTCAGAACGTCAATCAAAATTGTGTGGGATACATCACTGTGGCTAGTGGGTCGCCCGTCAATGCGACCGGAGAGAATCCGGATTGGTACTTTCCTTGCAACGTCTTCAACCCGCAGTCGAGTCAAGTCAACACGTCCAACTATGGCGATATCACCAACTGTCACGTATCGTCTCAAGCCAGGCAAGAATTAACCAATATGAAACCGATGGGACAAGTTTATTACACGTGGGACGATGTTACTGCATCAAATCGGAACCTGGCAGTCTTTGAATCGTGAGATTTACTTTTTTTGTAATGTGCGGTGTGAAGACTGACTTTCTTGGTATAGGAGCGTGCTCGATCTCAATCTTCTGAATGCACTCAGTGGTACTTATATCCAGTATCCGTCCCTTTTCGACGAGATGAAAACTGCAAAGGGCGTCTACAATGGGAAAGACATCACGATGACACTCATGCGCGCTGGTGACAACCAGCTTGGTAAATGCCTCGAGGACATCGTCACGGTTGGGTTCATCGACACCAATAGCATTGGCTGCGTTGCTTCCGAGGTCGTCCTCTATCTTTCCCTCATCTTCATCGTTGGTGTGGTCTTCATACGCTTCGCTATGGCCGTCTTGTTCGCGTGGTTCTTCTCTTGGAAACTCGGAAACTTCCCACGGGAGACCTATGAACAACGGATACAGCGTTTTGAAGAGATTGAGGCCTGGTCTCAAGACATCTACCGCCCTGCACCGAGCCAATATCGACCCAATGTTGTGAAAGGTGGCCTACGATCTGGGAAGAGCAATAAGCGTTCGGTGCTTCCCTCTACCTCTCGCTTCACACCTGTAGAGAATGCTCCGAAAGGTCCAAATCCTCGCCCATCGACAGCCTATGGTTTGCTCGATGCTCCAAACAAGCGCGGTACTTCGTACTTGTCACCAAGGACTCCTGGAAAGGTCTCGCCTCCCGACACACCTGCTTATCGCTTCTCGCGAAGCACAGCGTCTGTTGCAGATTCATCGCGCGGATTTTCAGCTCGCTCGTCTTTCATTGATACACCGTGTCCCTTCCCTCTTATCAACGTCGTCCCCCAACCACCTCCCGACTTTGAGCCGTTCAACTTCCCGCTTGCCTACACCATCTGTCTCGTCACTGCGTACTCTGAATCAGTGGAAGGTCTACGGACAACGATCGATTCCCTCGCCACCACAGATTATCCCAACAGCCACAAACTCATTTTAGTTATTGCCGACGGTATGGTCAAGGGTGCAGGAAATGCGCTAACAACACCCGACATTTGCTTATCCATGATGAAAGAGTTGATCATCCCGCCGGAAGAAGTTCTACCGCATTCGTATGTCGCCATTGCGGACGGTCACAAGCGACACAACATGGCCAAAGTCTATGGTGGTTTCTATGACTATGACGATGCTACGGTCGAACGTTCAAAGCAGCAACGCGTACCGATGATCCTTGTCGCCAAGGTTGGCAACCCGCTCGAGGTCAATGACAAGAAACCTGGAAACCGTGGTAAACGCGATTCTCAGATCGTCCTGATGGCGTTCCTTCAAAAGGTTATGTTCGATGAACGCATGACGACATTCGAGTATGAGTTCTTTAACTCGATATGGAGAGTGACAGGTATCAGTCCGGACCGGTATGAGTTGGTGCTCTGTGTGGATGCCGACACAAAGATATTCCCTGACTCGTTGACGCGCTTGGTTTCGTGTATGGTTGTGGATGTCGAGATCATGGGACTCTGCGGTGAGACGAAGATCGCGAACAAGACAGACAACTTTGTTACCATGATGCAAGGTGAGTTGACTGTTACATCCGCGTATCCACGTACTAACACGTATGTCAAGTGTTTGAGTATTATATTTCGCATCATTTGACCAAGGCGTTCGAGGCCATGTTTGGAGGTGTTACCTGTTTGCCAGGATGTTTCAGCATGTACAGGATCAAGGCGCCCAAGGGTGACTCTGGCTATTGGGTCCCGGTCTTGGCGAATCCAGACATTGTAGAACACTATTCGGAAAACGTGGTCGACACGCTTCACAAGAAGAATCTGCTCCTCCTTGGTGAAGATCGGTACCTTACCACTCTACTGCTCAAGACTTTCCCTCGACGAAAGAACATGTTCTGCCCGCAAGCGGTTTGCAAGACCATTGTTCCTGATTCCTTCCGCGTTCTCTTGTCACAGCGTCGTCGTTGGATCAACTCGACCGTACACAATCTGCTCGAACTTGTCCTTGTTCGTGATCTTTGTGGTACTTTCTGCTTCTCAATGCAGTTCGTCGTCGGAATGGAGCTACTAGGCACACTAGTATTGCCTGCTGCCATCAGCTTCACTCTCTATCTTATTATCATCTCTATCATCCCTGGTGGCCCCAACACGACTATTCCACTCATCCTGTTATCGTTTGTCCTCGGTCTTCCTGGTGTTCTGATCGTCATCACGTCGCGCAAGATTGTCTATCTCGGATGGATGATTATTTATCTCATCTCTCTCCCTATCTGGAACGGTCTCCTCCCTGCTTATGCGTACTGGCACTTTGACGACTTCTCCTGGGGTCAGACTCGTCAGATTGCTGGTGACAAGGGTGGCGACCACGGCGACAAGGATGGTGAATTTGATTCCTCTCACATCGTCATGAAGCGATGGGCCGAATTCGAGCGGGAGCGTCGCTGGAAGAATGGTGTTCAGTCACGTGACTCTACTGCCGACAAGAGGTAAGCGCAAGTCCGTTGCGATCGGCAAGCAACTGATCGCTGTGCCAACAGTTACAGGCAATCCATGGCTTCAACGTCTGACGTCAACCACACGACTTCAAACGCGGGTCTTGACTCGTCTACTTCGGAATCTTCACCCTCGGCGCCTTTTGGTACAAGGCAACGGCTCGATAGCAATAGCGCGGTAGTTGTACCGCCTCTTCCTCCGCCATTGATTACCAACAGGACCCTCGCGTCTCTTACTTCTGCGTCGTCAGCCGGTATTTCGCGTTCCAGCGAAGACATAACCTTCATGTCTGACGTGGGTTCGGTTTCCAACCAACGTCTAGTCAACCCTCAGGACCAGTACAGCGACGTCTACGCGGAAGCCACCGTGCCCCGTTATCCGCAGTTTGACGCCCAAGTCGCTCGTGCTGGTGGCGTTCTGCGCAATACGACATCAAGTCAATACCCAGGCGAGACACAAAACCCGTTCCGAGTTTCCGAAGCGCAAGCGGTTGCTTATGATGATCAATATGGTGGGTATACGACGGATCCGGAGGAAATGCCACCGGTACCACAACGGCAGTCTCGTGGAGTGAGACTGTCGGATAATGGCCCGGTGCCTGGTCCAGAGGGCGTACGCAGAGTGGCAAGACCAAACTCGAGACGGCCCACTTCGCAAGCGCCTCAGAATCGGTACTCTCGCTCATCCACGGCGTTCAGCTTACCGCCTGGAGCAGCAGCACCACAAGCGGGAGGTTACGGGACTGGATATTGACCGTGCTGCTGATGATCGAACACGGTCGTTTTGTGATGGCGCGTGGTGTATTTCCATGTCGTACGCTCTATGCGATGCTTATGGACTCAGACACTTTTTGCTCCTGGATCTGCTCGTCTTTATATATTTCCGCGTGTTTTATGATACCTAACGGCTCCTATTCTCTCGCTTCAGCTGGACACTCTTTCTTGACGCTTTTTCCTATAACGTAGTCCCGATTTGATGGCGAACCGTACGACTTTTTTTCGTACAGACTGCACCCCTAAAGGTAAAGGATTCTCTGTACATGCGTGTGCGTCTCTTTTTTCCGGTATATGTCGCATTTGCGGGCATCCCATCTATCTTGCATTTATTATCACTCTTTCTCTTTCACTCTTTCACTCTTTTTACGACACGATCTTCTATTTTTACTCATTAGAATGAAATGAAGGGGGAAAAACTGAAGCTTGAAGGACGATGACAATTGGGGGAGGAAGTCACATTCGTACACGTCCGAGTGCCGTTTTATTCCCATGTGGTTGCTATCGAGAACGATGCACAGATTTAGCGCCGCTTCTTCTATTACCTGTCGAACAGACGTCGAAATGATACGTGGGTACTTGGGCGCGTTGCTTGTCCCAAACCTAACACAAGCAACGGACAAGTATCCACGTAGCACAAGAGCAACGACAGGACGGCCAAACTGAGTCGATGGATACATGTATGACGAGAGGCGCGACGCCACATGGGTGAAGGAGGGAAAATTCGTGAGTTTCGCCCGATTCGTTCCGGTCCGACGGTCCCTGTTTCTGGATTGTCCTTGTCAACGGCGTCTCGAGGAGAAGAATTAAAAAAATAAACACTAGTACGCAGATTGTCGCACGTGGCTACTGCGTACGTGTTCTAAAGGAGATGGTCGCGTAGTCAGGTTGCGTGTGTGGAAATTCGTCGTTCGATTAGGGAAACGGCGTATTTGAAACCGGAATATGAGAGCAAGGGAAAGAATACAAGGTCGTCGTGAGTGCGATGGCAACTGATGAATGGATGGAGTAAGAGGCGGACGTCTGCATCGAAACTCAAATTGGTGAATGAAGAGGGTGAATAACCGTGGGTTTCGGACGGTCTAAAATATGAGGCAGGGGTGTGTCAGCTTTGAAACGACGTGGGATCCGGATTCCGACGGCGTACAGTAGTTATCTCATTACTGAACGAGAGGTAAATAGGATCATCGCCGAGTCGGAAGCTGGGAAGGTATGAGACAAAGTGACCCATCAGACCTCAGTTTCAATTCCTCTCCGTGTCATTGATCTATTTGTTGCTCAACGACTGCAAATATGAGAAAAAATCAATGTGAAATGCTCACAATGACTTACTGAATCTACGTCGATGCCAAATCCGCCAGAACGATAAATCTCGTCAAGAGACGGCACTGGAGACGAACTGGCCCGTTAAAACGGGAATTTCGTCGAGTAATGAACTTCTCCAAGATGGAAACGGTTCTGAGAGTAACCGGAGATCATCTAAAGAAGCATTTCACGGTGCAAACCTGCCTGAAAAGGACAGTAGTAGGCACTGCAAACTGCGATTGTGAGCATCACACTCCTCAATAGCGATTCTTCATCTCAAGTCATCAGACTTGACAAAATGTCTAGATCAGATGGTCCTCCATCTTATCGCACCCAACGAGCTGCTGCTCCCAGTGTGCTCATTGTTGGAGAGACAGGGGTTGGGAAAAGCTCTATCATCAACTTCATTGCAGGGCAGATGCTCGCCAGCGTGTCTTCTAGCGCAAGCGGTTGTACGTTGGAACCCACTTCTTACGACGTCATTCTCCCCGACAAACATAATGCACTCGGCCACCATATACGTCTATTCGATACGGTCGGATTGCCCGAGCCATCCCTGAGCAAAAACGAGTATCTCATAGCCATCGAGAAGGCCAGCATGCTCATTACGCAGCTCCAGCGCACCGGTGGCATCCACCTTCTCATATTCTGCATCCGAGGAGGCAGGATCACCGCGGTGACGCAGTGCAACTATCGCTTATTCTGCGACATCCTATGCCAGAACCAAGTCCCTGTGGCGTTCGTCATTACCGGGATGGAAAACCAACAGCCGATGGAGGCTTGGTGGAGCAGGAACGCTTCCTTATTCCAAAAGTCGGGCCTCGCCTGCAGGTCGCACGTTTGCGTCACAGCTATTCGCGGGTTGAACAACGTTTATTGCAGCCAGTATGAGGAATCACAGGGCGCGATCCGTGGCATGGTTTCGGATTATATGTCGCAGGGTTTGCGGAAGATCAGCAATAATACTTTCCCCAGACGAAGTAAAGAATTGACAGTGGAAAATTTGGCACGGCAGCTCGAAGACAAGTGCAACTTTTCACGGAAGGAAGCGGAGTTGTTGGCCGACAAAGTTTGGGCCATGCGTCACTAGAACACAGTCATGCGAGAGGACGGGGATAATTTTCGGACTTGTATTAGATCGAATTCGAATTATGTAGTAGTATCAACATCCCTGGCACCGCGGAAAACTTGAAGCTCAGTAAAAGAACAAAATGAGGAGAAATGATAACTGTCGTTTGAACACGACTCACTGGAGTGATCAGAACTTCGTACGAAGACAGAAGGTAGTTGGCTTTCGGTCCCGTGTCGTCCGACTCGTGTTCGACGCGCTAGTAGTCTACACACTTCTTTTCACACTACTCGCTTCACTATACACGTTGCACGCAGTATCAGTGGTTTTCTTTTTTTTTCGTCGCACTTTACTCTCGTTCTACTACGATGACCGAGGTGAGTTCCTACCGTACGTAACGATACACATCCACTGACCCACACTAAGTATAGTTTCTGTCCGTCTAGCTATGTTCCCCGTAACAAAGGCCCCAAGTTCCATTCACATCGAACTGTAATAACATCAAAATCAATAGAAGACCGTTCTTGTGAGCACAGAGTAAAAGAATGATCGAAGACGGTAACTTGACATGCACGAAATCGCTCGTTGAAACAGCTTGCATGCCTACCTAACTGGTGAGCACGAACCAGCCTATGAATAAAGTCGTGGCTTGAGTATTATATTATAGTTAGAGACTATGGATGATGATCAAACACTCACTAAACTCGATCATAGACGGCGAAGAAACCCTGGAATGAGGCCGAGAAGATTCCTGGAAGGGGGTGAGGTATCGATGGGAAGTCCGCATTGCTGCGAGAAATCTGCATGCGAATGATAGCTCGGTACGAATATCTTTCACGTCAGTACTATAACAACTCGCCTTGAATCCATTTCTTCATTTCTTTTCTCGCCTCTAAAAGTCCACTGAAGCCTTCTAACGTAGCCCGGAACAAGCTCACTGCTTCTTCATGACGACTGAGGGCATGCAATGCCTCACATTGTTGCTGGTGGAGCATAAATCTGAGTAGATCCGTGTCGGGCGTCCAGCCAGAAATCTAGAGAATATATGAGTAGCTTAGGCATCGTGACCAGATGAAAAAAATTACCAATGAAATAGTTTCCAGTTGTAAATGATGCTCAGGAAAGTAAGGTCCTTCGTCCAGATAGTCGGAAAGGTCGAGAACCTTGTCGTACTCCCCATTCTGTATGTACCCCTTTCGAGCAATCATTTGCATATGTGCCTAAGAATGTCAAAATATGCTAATTATATGTATATTTTCAATGCTTCTCACCTGGACCACACGGCACGATGTCACAGTTGGACAGTGTGTAATTAGGTCGGCGACCCGTGCCATACCTTCGACAAGATTTCCCAAGGTGGCCACAATGATTGCCTATCAGTGGAACCGGCAAGCGTCATGGATAGATATCAGGACACGCATCAGAAACAAACCTTGATGAGAGATACAAACCACATGTCAACATTATCGCAATGAAAGAAGATTAGGTTGAACTCTTCTTTGGCACGATCTAAATCACCTTTACCAAATAAAGCGATGCTGCGTGCGATATAGGCCAGTGCGGTTGGCTTGCGTGCAATGGACTGCATACGTGATCAGTAGGTATGAACAAACGAAAGAAACGATGATACCTTTTGAGCGTTATGAATAGCTAGATCCCATTGGTGGAGACGGGCTCTGAGGAGGGCGCGGGTAGCGAGAAAATGCTCCTTCTCGTCAGACTGCTTAATTTCTCGTGAAAGTAGTTGGATCGCATCAAGTAACTTGTCCTTTTTCCACAGCACCAGTACTTCGAGGTTAACATGGACGAGCTACGGAGCACGGGTATGGAGTTAGAATGAATTCTGACTGCAGTATATGGAGACATACGTTTGACTTTGTCTGGAGTGGTCGAAAAGGGTAACTTGTCAAGAATGAATAGATTAAATGGTGTTTAGAACCTACAACATTAAGATAACGGGATGGAAGGATGTCGTGGAGATTGCGAATGGTGATTCCAACCCCACCGATGGCAATGTCGTGGTTTTCTGACATGGCCATAGACCTGATGAGGCCTGCATGCTCGATGGAAGATCCAATTTGTTTGTGAGTAGCTGTGTCCCAGAACGATACCACGGACCCGCAAGACGCTGCAATAAATTTATTGTTCCTTGCCATCACGATGCGCCCTTCTAGACCACTGTTGACGCTCCATGCGGTGGTGGTTCTTCGGAAGGCAACGTCCAAGCAGTAGATATTTCCGTCCCCCGACGAGACAAACAGTTGTTTATTATTGTCGGGACAGGCAATCGAGCGATTGTGAAACGAGTAGACTTGGATCGGCAAGTTGACGACGAGGCTTCCGTTGAGGCTGTCGTAAAGTCGGGTCTCTCCCCACGCAGTGGTGGCGATGCGAAGACCATCCTGAGAGAATTTGACTCCGGTCACCAGGTCGTTGTGTTTCCATTCGAATATTTTATTTCCAGTACCGCGCAACCAGACACGGGCAGTGTAGTCGTCGGATCCTGTGGCGATTCTTGTTCCATCAGGAGAGATGTCGACTGCATTTACCTCTTTGCTGTGTCCTTGAAGCTCGGTAAGTTTCGTGCGGCCTTTTGCATTCCACACGGTCACAAGTCCGTTTAGAGTCCCGTTTACGAGCCAGTATCCGTCTTGCGAAACAGCGATGTCCAAAACTCGACTTTCTGCCTCCATTGGTCTTCCCACCTCCTTTCCATCTTCCACGCTCCAGAATTGAATCTTCCCTTTCTCATCGCCGCTCACAAAGTAACTGCCATCCATGGGGAAAGCAACTGAACACATGTTACTTGAGGCTTTAATTTTTTTCACGCTCGCTTCATTTCGGTGAGCGATGGTGTTTTCAACGGACTCTGGGCCTTCGTGAGTAATCCACTTGAAGACTTCCTCCCCCCCGATTCCCACCGATTCTCGAACCTCTAATTCCGGTCGGTCCTGCTTCATCCTGGTCAACATTACTGATATTCGCTATTGGCTCTGGGTCCTAATCAGCATTTATGCAAACTTCTTGCCTGGTACCCACGATTTTCATTGTCCCACAACCACGGGCGACGCAACATACTTGGTCAAGTAGTAGTGCAATGGAGAAAAGAATCCACAGTCGCCTACGCACGATCGGTTGTTGTCGAGTGATTTACACGTGTTTCTGGAACCTTTATCA
>JBBPMF010000755.1:0-17627 GCA_038090175.1 Austroboletus eburneus
GGGGTCAGAACTCAGGATCGAGATGATGATCGTTCGAGAAAACGTACCGATGAGAGAGCTTCAACAAGTAAAGCTAGAAACGACCGTGAACGATGTTCCCCCCCTTTTTTTTTTGCTCCAAGAGGAAAACGTCGACGTTACCTGTTTCAAACAACCATACAGGTTATTCCCCGGCTCGTTCCAAGAGTCGCCCGGAAAGTGTTTCTTCGGTGACCGTCAGGCGATCGCAAACGACAGTGTAAATAAAAGTATACCTGTTCGTCTGCCCAGCTGTCCGTCAAAAAGGCTTCCCCCGTGTCGGGCGACACGTCCGCGAACGCATACAGAATGTGTGTCAGCTGGCTTGGATCGACGTCCGTCGGTTCTGTTTTACACGTCAGTCACGACAGAAGCGACGACCTTTGGGACGCGCACGAAAATTGGGAGCATAGATGCCCCTTTGGAACGCGGCGTGGCCCCGACGTCAGTAAAGGTTCCCACCAAAAGATCGCCCAGAAACGTCCTACCAGTTCGTAAAGTACGCCGCTTGTATGTACGAAGCGACGTCGCGGCGCTGCGTACCATTCGAAGAACCGCTCGAACTCGAAGGCGGCCGTACGGACGCCGCACGACCTAGGGCCGATAACAACGACAGAGTCAGCGAGAGCCACTTGGACGAGAGCATCGCGAGTATGGGGAGAGCTCGAGCGACCTCATACTAGTCCTTTTGTAAGATAGGATCGCCAAGGTGGACTGAAAACGCAGTCCTCGGCTCCTAGCAGCCGCCTCTCGATAAGGTGCGACATGGGTCCGTTTGGACGCTGGTGCGCTGTCAATGGACCCCCTGAATGATGGAAATCAGCGGCTCAGCAAAGGATATGCCACGGCGAGGCATTGTGGCATGAGATAAACCTGGAAATGAGGCACTCGACATTGATCAGCGGTAGGATGATTGACTTTTTGTTACGCGGACCCGCCCCCTTTCGAAAGGAGGCTCAGGGCCACTCGGCCACGCTCCGATAACTGCACCTCTTCTCGACACTTTAAATAATAGAATTACCATACGAAAGCATTAAGACATGGTCGGGAATGTAAGGAGCATAGCAACAGTACAAGACGCCCCACCAAGAAAGGGTACTTCAAACGAGTGTTGGAGGAGGGTGTCGATTTTGGGGAATACGGTGCGTTGATTGGTGGTCAAACTTGATCGGGGAAAAAAGATAACAAATTGGCGGAAACGTGCCAGGACGGCGATGCGGAAGCAAGGAAACGCGACAATAGGGTCCAGGGGGAAATAGGCCTGATTGAGCAATGCGGATACTGCAAACTAATGTGTTGTGATAGATAGCAACAGTGGTGAATAAGAGAGTAGTCGGACGAAGAGACTCCCGATCTGCCGTCCCTGATGAAGAAGCAAAAAGTCCATGGTCGGGAAGTAAAGGTAAGAGGAACATCCGGGAGATATAACGAGGTGCCACAGAAATCTTAGGCGCTCTACCCATTTCCTATAGACAACACATTCAGCAGACAGGCCTTCTCAAATTCGACCGACATCACCTTGGCTAACTCCCCCCGCCTCCATCCTCGCTCCTCCTAAAGCCTTTTTCATCCACAATGTTACACATCCACATAAATAAGTACTGGTTCTCCAACGCCCTCGATTTCTGGAATCACGCATTTTAGGTCGAATGCTTTTGCAAGCACTATCTTGAAAATCTTTTGGACGTTGATCGATGCGGATGTTGAACAGAAGATTAGAGACGCATGCATTGCTCGGGCAAATCGTTTCGCCTGCCAAGTCGTCGGTGCAAACACTCAAACGAACAACAAGGCAACATACCTGTTTGGTAATCTCCTCCTGTTCATCACGCGGAAAGGTCGCAAACGTGTCAAATTTCGTCCCAATCAAAAATGGAATCGCAGTCTGCGGAAAGATAACATAAGCCCCAGTCTAAACCGACACGGCGCACGGCCCCTCATCCCAATCACGCGTAGCAGGTAGGAATAGAGCAGGATCACAGGCTCACCTTGTTGAACCCCCTCGCTTGTCGATACCACTCTTTCACCGAGTTCAACGTCGACTTTCGAGAAAGGTCGAACATGAAGAGTATGGCGACGGCGTCATTGCAAACAAGGGGCAGCATGTTCACGAATTCGCGTTGCCCGCCAAGGTCCCAGATGGAGAACGTGATTGTCGTCCGCCGGACGGTGATTGTCTTCTCCATGAAATTAACGCCTGACGAGCGAGTGAGAAACGAACGACGGCGCTCAACTGAGGCACCAACCCAGCGTCTGGATATAATCTTCATCAAAGCTGCCCTCTACATATTTGACCATGAGACTCGTCTTGCCTATCTGCGAATCTCCGACCATTCCGACTTTGATGACCACGCTGTTCTTTTCCTCGTTGTTTTCGACCAAGGGGTGCGGATTTTGACCGCTGGGGCCGGCCAAGGAGGAGGTGGAAGCTGAAGTCGTCGGAGTGGACATAACGGGCCAAGCAGGGGTCGAATCTGAGAGTAAGATTTGCTGGTGTGGGAGGGTAGCGTTTGGAAACTAGGGTATAGAGTGGTAGTGTGAATTAGGAGGGATCCAGAGAAATCGGTAGAAAAGTGATAGAAAAGAAGGACGCGCTCTGCGATGCGTTGGCGAGAGGATTCGATAGGCGCTCAGGCCAGAACGACCAGCCTACGCTCAGGAAAGAACTGAACTGAGGCGTAAACAACTTGACTTTAAGTTGCTTTGTCGACCGTCAACAACCAACGCAGAAACAGGCAAAATGGAAGGGGTGTGATCAGATGCCTCAACTTGGACAACAACCCCCACAACAAGTTCGCAGGCTCGTCCGAATTCAAACACAACTCGTCTGTATTCGCTTCCAATTACGCGTAGTTCTTTAAGTGACATCACTACATCCCCACCAGTTCTCGCCTGACTCGGTACGCATCCTCAGTTACGCCCTGAGCACCCTGGGTTGACTGAAACAGCGTGTAGATGAAAATGGAGGCATCATGTTCGAAGCTATTGAATCCCTTAATCGATTGCTCCAGCCTCCGGTCATGACACAGATCGATAGGCTACTTGCCGGGGTGGCCGCACTGGGTGGTTAGAGCATGAGGCCGAGTGCCACCATCGGTTCGGTTCAGTCACATCGTGTACCCAGGTGCCACTGGTAAACCTTCCCGCTCAAGCAAAGGGTGAGAAGGTGAAGCAGAAAGTACTGCATATTTCGAGCCCGTCGGGTGCCAAATAAGGTCCTTGCATATGAACGGTAAGTAACTCTCCTCGGGGTACCACACGCGTATCACATCTAATTGATGAACCGAAAAGCGCAGGGCCCACACAGCAAGGATAAGAAACGAGGCAAACTGCATGTCTAATGATGTGAACGAGCAAGGTCACTGATTTTGGGGTATAAAGCTAGTCGTGGAGCAAGGAAAGGACTCAGTCCAGCACCATGCGCTCCCTCAGCCACACCATCCACAATCTCAACCGCTCCAAGTACAAGCTGGACACGAGTGGCGTTGCTGGGCTATTTGGAGGTGATGCCGCCGTCGATGCGTTCATGGCGATACATTTATACGCAGGTCGTAAATGGGTCGGATGGTACAACTACCCCGGTTCCCAGTCCGTAGCAGCGAGATTTGGCAAAATGGCCAAGACCCAACTGTGGGATACCTTTTTTCCTGGACCAAATGAAGCACCCTCGGTCACTTTTGGTTTTGCCGCCGACTTTGGCCCCAACTACGTCGGGTCGTATTCCGGAACCAAGCTACCAAAGACGAATTATTTGGGTTATTTGGCTGCAGATAAGTGTGTGGAGTGTGTTCCGAAGGAGATTCAGCTCTTGGACAATGACAAAAAACCGGCGAGGAAGACCAGGAGTTCTACTGTCGCGATCATCTCGCTTCCTCCAAAACGACAAGAACAGATCTTGCAGAGCCAAACAGGCGCTAGCGTCAACGCCACCAAACCAGACCCCGGACTTGTCCTCGTAAACCCAAAACACTCCTATCTCCCATACCTCGCGGTCATACCGTCACTTGTTAGTATCCTCGCTTGTGTTCTGTGTCTGTTCGGCGACGATCCACTCTGTTCTGCCCTCATCATTCTCGGCATTGTCAACGGCGGTCTTTCATCCCTTTTCTTCGGGACAGCGACGCTGTGGATTCGCGTTCCGGTACCATCCCACGGCTCGCCTGCCGGAGACGGACTGATGTATCCAGCAGATGGAAACTTGATGATCGTCTTGAAAGGAGATGAAGCAGACGTGAATATAATCACCAAAGGGGAGTTCGAACTCCACTACTCAGCGTTTGTCCGGGCAGACGGCAACTACCACTTGATCGGTCTCGTCTCCGTCTTATTGCTTGCGCAGTCCTTGTTACAGCTCCTTCTCCTCTCGCTCTGCACCTTCTTTGGCCAAATAATGTATCTTGCCTCCCTCGTGGCGTCGGGATCCTATCACCTATATGTGATATCGAATGAGAGGAAGAAGATCCACCAGGAGCTTCTCTTCCGGGAGCTCGATTCGCTTCCGGAAAAATGGTCGCTGGGGACGAGGACGCAGATGGCAGTATTCGTCTGTCTGTGCATAGGAGACGGCCGCTCGGATCCGCTCAAGGTTGACTACGATGAGATTCTAAAGAGCATTATTCCTAACGACACGCCGGTCTGGAGGTGTTGGAGGACTAAGGTGTTGGAGGAGTTGAAGTTTTTCTGGAAGTCGGAATCACGTCCCTACGTTTCGAGAATCCACGCCGGGCCAAAGGATAAAGCGGAGGAGGATGACGTAGATGAGTTCAATGAGAAGGATCAAAAACTCCTTGCAGACCTCGTCGGCGATGCCTGGTGCGTCTTCAGCGGATATACGAACTGGCGGAATACCGAGTCCCAGATGCGAGGCGAGCCCATTGATGAAAAGGCGTTGCTTCGGGGAGGAAGCCTTGCCTAGGGAGCACAAACACGTCTTTGTTTTTTTTGCATGCTCTCGTCTTGCATCTCTACTTTCGATCCATTTACCTGTCACAGTATGTACTATTCTTAGGTGTCCGTAGTCAATACGTACGTACGTGGTGAAGCACGCCATGCTAACCTCCAGCGGAGATCTCACTGACTCGGTACTGCATACTTGACTCGTCCACATGCCAACCAAAACTCGCTGCCACCTTGCTCACTCCAGCCTAGCGGGCCCACATCACAGTCGGCGCAAATGAGGTATTTGATCTGTTTCTCCACTGCGGAGCCTATCCGAAAAAGTGAGAGAGATCAACGAGATGCCGCCGACGACCACTGCAAGACCCAGATACCTGATGTTGCATCCGGCGGTCCTGCCCGTACAACCGGTCGCGAAAACCCAACGTTCTCAAACTCCATCGCGGACGGCGTCACGAGCCACCAGTGCACCATCGCAGGCGGGGGCGGTAGAGAGACCAGAGCAGGGTCAAGGGAATGCCCATTAGGGGGATCCATCTAATATGCCGTCGAGTTGTGAATGAAAAGAAAGAGAATCCGTCGGCCATACCTCGATCCCTGATTTCTCGACCAACTTGCCAACGCCGCGTTTGAGGATGACGCTGCGACAACCTCGTGGACAGAGGAGGTCGTATTTGTTCGTCAGGACGCCGTCCTCGGATTCCAAAGGGAGAGTAAGCTCGGGTAACGCAAGGTCTTGGAACGTTCGACCCGAGTTGGCAGTTGGCAGCGACTCTGGAGGCACCGCCTGCAAAGCCGTGAGGATTTCTGGTAGTGAAGGAGCACTCATCTCGTCGAGTTAAGTACTTCCAACCTGCCGGAGTTAACAAGCCCAACCATACTTTTCAACTTCAAAAGGAAACGACCCAAAAATTGAGTGATCAGAATGCATTAAGGGGGAATCGAACCCCCGGCGGGTCGATGGCAACGACCCAGGTTACCACTACCCCATTAATGCGATGTGCACAGTCCCTACAAAAAACTTATACTCAGTCTACTAACTTATATTCATCTGCGATAGCTACCATAACTTTTTGCAAGATATTGGGGGCTCGTGGCACATGTATTATTAGGCGTAGTAAGCAATGGATGACTACTGAACATCGACCGTACGAATGCTGTCCATCAAATCATTCAAGGTCGCCTCCTTGTGAATTTGGACCATGATTAAGCTGTCTGTTGCGACACGTTTGTACCGCATGCGCCCTTGTAAAGAAAGCAGTAGTCCACCAAACGGCTGCCTTAACCGAACAAGAAGACGCAGTGCACATGTCTCTGGATCATACAAAGGAATGCCGCCCGAAAAATCCTGGTCAAGAAGAGGGCTGATCCATGGATTGATAAGAATTAAGCCCTGCATCGCTTCTAAGGTGTCCTTTGTCTCGATTCGTACGTCACCAAAAACAGGTGCTGTCGCACGATAGATAAAGCAGCTTGAACCCGATTTAGATTCCGGTAGACGGACAATGTCAGCGACGTGGAAAACAAGACCAGGAAGTTTCAGTCGACCAGCAACAATTGACAGTGCGTGCAGATTATGCAGTCGCCCGTACAACTGAACAGCAACAGAGAGGTCAGGAAGTGATGATTGCAGTTCCGTAATCATCATATCCATCTCTGCAGTCCTGAGAGACTGTGGAACATGTGGAGGTGTGACTTGGTTGTACACGGTGAGATCAGATGGGAGATAACTGTTGTTACTGTCGCTGTCCGAGTTTCCGATCCAAGAAAGAAGAGTGACATTGTCAGAGCGCTGTAAAATATGCTCCAGGAGTTTGCGAACTGCCTTCTTCCCCTCGCCATATATAACCGGGATCGAGACATCAAAGATCCCAAGTAACGAATATGCGACATCTTCTTCTCGCGTTGTTTGACGTTTTGAAGCGAGATACAGCTTCTCGCGCACCCTGTCCAAGCCCGGTTGAAGTCTGGCCAACTCTTGAGTAGCAAACTTCGTGGCCTGTTCCATTTCCGAGAGAATGAAAGGGGAATCTTTGTGATTGAACATAGAGTCCAGACCGAGATATGGCCTCCAATCTTCTGTGTAGAAGTGTATGGCATTTGAAGCAACATATTCTTGATATGTCCACCCGCGGGTATTCCAAATGCTTTTCTCCAGACAACCTGTTTTCTGTGATTCTGAGAGTACACCGAGTAGATGAACAATCGTGAGAGCTGCACGACGATACCACCGAAACATGGCAACCACCGATTCTTGATGAGCAATGTAGTTAGCCTGGTTGACACAGCAGGTGTCACTCCAAGCCCATCGAAAGCGCCGAGAGCGTACAAGATGACAGAAGTTCACGAGCTTATGTTTTGTTGGGGATGTGGGTAGCTCATAGATCGAGGTATTCGCGACCATCTGAAATGTTGGTTCACCTGGCTGCCACCTGTGTGAAAGCATGACATATTCATAGAACTCTTCCACCTCTTTTCGAATCCAGGGCTCATTGAGGTGAACACGGGTAATCATGGAGGACCGCAACTCGTCATATATCGACAACTCTGCGAATGCTGCCTCTTGCTGTGCTTTATCACACAGACGGCCGGTGGTGACATCAATGAGCACGTGGGGTGTGTCACGATTGGTCTGCTGGACCACTTCACGAATCAGCGGAGTGATGTCAATAAATTGACTTCGCAGGTCTGGCATCAGGGTGGAATCAATGTATTATTCAATGCAATACACACAAGACAAACTTACTGCGAATTAGTTGGTCAGATGATTTTTCAATGTTCACAAGCATCATCTTAAATGCGCCGAATGCTTCCTTGTGACGCCGCATGCTATGTAGTATAACATGTTTCCTCCTGTATCCCTTGTATGACAATGGATCGATATCGATAACCTAATATTAACATCGCTGACGTCAACCTAGTGGGACAGACATATCGAAACATAAGTTACCCTATTAACATTAACCAATTCGTCTTCCAACAGGCCCACCCGAGCCCCGCAACATTTGAGGATAATATTGCCGATGTTTATTGGCTCAAGAGAAAGCGCACTTGAGTAATATCCAATGGCTGAGTCATGATCCTGGGCCTCCAATGCGATGTCACCCTGCCTCTCGAGTTTCTCAACACAACGTTGTCGGAAATCTACGTTCTTAGATTCGCCTTACAGTTGTCGTTTTTACTACTCACCGACTGCCCATTGCACTTCATCAGGTGTCCGCACCTCTAATAGTATGCCTTTCATCTTGAGGAAACACTCGATCGCCTGCAGAATACGATTGTCACCATCAAGTACATCACAAATCGCCCGGTAAACTTGAAACTGAGGAACCTTGAACTAAATGGAAAAGATAATCACGATCGAGTGCAGACAATCATGTAGTAAACCATACCTCAGTTGAAGCATCCAATGCTTTGCTTGCCGATGAACGAATCAGCGCTGTCGAAGCCCATTTCATGAGTAGAGAGTGCGGAGGCGAGGGGGTGAGTGCAAATATAGCGGTGTATGCTTCCAGAGCACTGTCATGTTTACCTCTGCTAGACGCCTCATCTCCAATCATTCGAAGCCTAGACAAGGATCGATCCGTGAATGCTGGTGGGAGGGATTGAATATTCCTTCCTGCAGCATTATGAATAGACTCACATTCAAGCCATTGCATGATCAGCGTGTTTTGCTTCAGGTCCTCAGTCATGTTGTTGGTAATTTCAAGAAGACGCCGCACAGCGTCATATATGTAACCCTGGGCAAGCAGATTTTCACACTCATGTTTCTTCTCGTTGACGTAGATGATGCACTGGAACGCAGAGAGCTGGTCTCGGAGTTTTGCCATCTCACCTCCTGATAAAATTGAAAGTTAGTACAGTACATATATTTGATCACAAAGCGCACTTTGATGCGTGTTGTGGCCACGAAGTTCTTGAATCGCTGTTTGAAGGTCTCCCATCTCATTCCCTGATAAAGTTGAAAGTTAGCACAGTAGATATACTTGATAACAAAGCACACTTTGAAGCGTGATGAGGCCACGGAATTCTTGGACAGTTTTTTGAAGTTCTGCTATCTCGTTCCCTGATAGGGTCTTGAGTTAGTGCAGCAGACAGATATAGCTGGGAAGTATACTTTGGTCAATGAAAACGGTAGAAGAGAAATCTCTTCCACTTGATTGGGGATTTGGCATTCCACTTATGACTGCACTTTCGTCCCCATGAAGTTTTCCCCCTATGTGCTGACAGTTATGTGAATAGCACAAACTATCTGTCCCATTGGTAGAGATCTTTGTCTCGTATTTTCTCAAGGTATGAACCAGTTGACCAAAAGTTGCTGAAATTTCATCCGATTTCTGGAGAAGGCACTAAATATTATGGTAAGTAACACACCAAAGAGGTTCAGTAATTTGCTCACTTCCTCTGATACAGTGGCCCATGATGCACTTTGAAGAGTCGTGACAATAAACACGAGGTCAGAAGAAACCTGACTCTGATCATGGCTTCCGTAAAAGATTTTGAAGCCTATATACGTACAACTGTCCAGATCTGTTCAAAAACGACTAGCTCTGCCAGTATGAAGTTGACGTCGCTTTTGATGGAAGTCAAAACTTCGCTAATATGGTCTTCCCATTGCTGTAGCCTGTTGGAAATTTCCAATGGTGCTATTCGTAAGAATACAAAAAATATTGTTAAGTCGGCAATTAGTAGTTCCTAGATATGAAATATACACACTCTCCCATGATTCTTTAATTTTTAATTAATCAAGGTGGAACAGAGCAGAAGACCAGCAGTGTGTTCAGACCCCTTTGATATCAGAAGGATCAATATATAAATCCAAAACCTATTCTCACGAAAGCATGGACCGCTCGACCTCCTCCTGCTGTGGGATAGAGTATGATTAGATTGGTTTATTGAAGCACAAAATATCTACGTACTTTTCAATTATATCATTCGCCTTTTCCTTCTCTCCTATCAAATCGACCTGGCGGTGTCTAACGAGGTCTTCTGTAAAGTAACCAGAATTGATCACAACCCGGTATAGGTGTTTGAAACCATGTAATAGTTTTTTTGCACATGCTGACTGCAGATCGCACTTCTGAGAAGATTGAACGTCTAAGAAGATCGCACAGCACAATATTCATAAGAATGATATCTCACTTCTATAAGTCGCACGGCTTCATCCTTCCGACTGAGCAGAGGTATGGATGAGTTCCTGACCATCACAAGGAAACTTCCGCAAAAGTCTATAAGAAGCATGAGCTGAATACCCATATTATTTATGAGGCTCCATCACCTTTAGCAGTAGCCCGTATTATCCCAGCAACAGTGCACGATTCCCGAGCAAGTTCTACATACTTCTGCAACTATCTTTAGGTTGAAACCGAGACTGGATAGGGAGAGAAAATGTGTTACATCGAAACGAGTTCTCCAAATTGACTTGCAATTTTCCCATCCAAGGTACGGATGTTTATCTGTTGCAAAATAACAACTGAACATGCTCGTGGTGAGGTCGAGACTATCAGAGACATTCTGAAAGGCTATCTCGACATATTTCTCAGATCGGCGAGGATGGGTAATCATATTCTCGGCCGACTGGGAGAATCCTTCAGTGTTAGAGTTATCGCCTTCCATCGTCGGGATTATGCCCTCCTGCTCGTAAGCTGGGGAAGTAGGATGCTAGAAGTGAAACTTTGTATTCAAATGAAATGAATGGAGGAGGATGCCCAAAGCTTGTGGCCTGTGGCCTCCGATAATGAGAATCGAGAGGAAAGTGGACGAATGGAATTCCAACCTGGACTCACCAATCGGTCTGTGGGTGATGACTTCACCGTGGGAATACCCTTGCTCAAATTTCGACATCTTTGAACAAAAATAATCTACTCGTCGGATTAAAAGCCTATGGTAAGTCACCCGTTAGTCACCGAGTAGTAGCAACAGCTAGTTAGGTACATTTAGAAGTTAATTACGTAGTAAAAAGACAAGTGACCGACTGACCGTAGAACATAAGGGAAGGAAAAAACGAGCCACTCGAAAATTAAAAAGTGAATGAAAACATCGAAGTGGAGAAAGGACTCTTGCACACGTGTAAATTTATCCTGTTAACACAAACTGCAAGTTCATTTCCCGGAGGGCACTGTTTGCGAATAAATCTTCACCCCGGTATATCTCCCGTATACAAGATATTTTACAGATCAGTCCCTGTTTTCTGAAACTCATCCCAGAATTATGACTGTTCCCCTATCGCTCTTGAACTGCCCTATGACCTCACCTGCATAGTTGGCGACGATATCTCGCTCCCGTCCAGCCACATCATCATCGACCGTGAACACAGCAGACGTGAGCGCTCCGTCGCTCCAGTAAAAGTCAAGGGTAATACCACCACGAATGCGTGCGCCTTTGATCGAACCGGTGTTCCAATTGGCAGGCAACGCCGGCAAAAGCGTCACCTGAAGCGGAACATCGACGCTAGCTACGTCGGGAACTTGCAGCAGACCGTTCTGGCGACGAGATGTCAGTTTACACTATCTCCCCTGCTGATGTCGAATACTGACCAAAACTGCGGCTGAATATCCAAAATTGGCATCAATTTGGAATATGGTAGATCCATGGGAATATATATCGAACAGGTTTGAGGCAAAGTTCCTCTCAATGGAGTACTGTCGATCGTCAGTAAAGAAACAAAGTAAACTTTAGAAAATACACACCGTAAGCTCTTTGTAATACTCGTTTTCATTTCCAAGCTGAGCCCAACACGCAGCTCTCCAAACTTTCTCCCAACCGGAGTCCGCGTCAGGCCCCGTGCCGTTACCTCTATGAAGTAAACTTATTTCCGCGGCCGCCATGAGTTGGTCTTTGGTATAATTCAAGAAAGTTTCGTTGACAGTCAAACCACCTTGGAGGGCGGGCTCGTAAGATGCGATAGCATAACCCGGGTATAACTAGAGTTTTTCTGAGTTGGATTACACGGTATGGGCCCAAAGTACTAACACCTAACAGGTGGCTTAGATGGCGATGGGTATCCGTTGGGGAATCCATATCGATTTTCCACTCTGGGGCCAGTGGTTAGCCGGGGATAATGGAAGATGTTAAAAATAATGAACCTTGTAATTGACCCCACGATCCAATGCGGAGACCCTTGTCCATTCGAGCACGTTTCGTTAGTACAGCTGAAGATCAGTTAATATATATATAAGCACTAAACAAGAGAAGAGAACATACAATTTAAGAATACAGGGTCATTGTCGCCGGCAGCCGCATATCCTTTTTCAATAGAGTTGAAAAGCTGCCAAATAAGTTGTTGGGCATGGGCACACCCTGAATGATCGTCAATAAGCACGGCCTGCGAAATCCGCCTTTATTAAACATACCGAATGTAATCGGAATTTGCTCAGGTGAATTGCAAGGCGCCGTAACCAGAGTGGAGTCGTTGAAGTATAAATCCTCAATAAGTTTTTCAAGGTGGAAGCTCGCAACAGCCTACAAATAGCATGACATAAAATCATGTCTGAAACACAAACATTATCGTTACCTTCATAAGCGGGTATCCTTGAGATTTCCACCATTGGACGTCGTTAGTATGATCAAAGTGGTCCCAAGCATGGATCATCTGACAATCATGAGCATACTGCATGACTACAAATACTTGCCCACATACCATCCATGCATTTGATTCTACGATCGATTCGTAAACGAGCAAGGACCAACCGACCCAGATGGAAACATACCAGGATAATTGGCCCACTGTGCTGAATGAGTGTCGCCATGCTTCATTCCAGTGTGGCCGAAAATCTGCAAAACCTTGAGGACATTAATTTGCTGAACAAATCACGCCTGCGTACATTCATCTACAACCTTACAATAAGATACGGCAAACAATATGTTGGGATGGGAAACGGACCTCATCATGTGTCACCCAGCCAGAGCTGATGTTGTAAAGGACCCAGGCAGTATAGGCTCCACGTGGGGCCCAGGTATGCTAAGTATATCGCACTTCAATGCAATTTCCTCGTATTTGAATGGCAGCATATGCGTACCTCAAAGTAATCAAATAGAGGGACAACAACATCCATATTAGTCATTTCAGCAAACCAATAATTCATCTGGATATTAATATTGGAATCTGAAGACGAAGTTGAATACGCTGGTAGGTTGCTAGTTTGATGAACTCACGATAATCTGCATAATTGTCGTCCCATATTTGTCGGGTCGCAAACGTAATGAGCATTCAGCACTCACCCGCAGACCAAGCGCTCGTCGATCCGTCAGCCCACTTGCCCTGCAAGTTCGCCGGCAGAGTCCCTCTAGCGCTGCTCGCCAATAGATACCTCCCAAAATTGAAGGCCAACCACTCCAAATATACGTTCCCGACATTCGTTTGGTATGCAGCAACAAGCTGGTCCGTAGGTGTGTTAATGTCTGGTGTCTGCCCAAGAGAAAGTGTAAATGGCCCCATGACCGACCGGTAATCCGCAACATGTTCCTCGCGAACGGCACTGTAACTGTTAGATTCAATAGTTGCGGATTCCAAAAGAGTAACGAGGTTGCTATGAGGGTCCGGGCCTTGAAAAGAGTAACCGGACGCAGCATTTCCAGCTGTCATATCATAATTGGTATCACCGACCCAGGTAATCCGCGCTTCAGAAGCACCATTCACGCTTAGCGTGGCATTTAGTGGACTCGAGCCAGGAATTGCGGAACATGCCGTAACGCCTCCAGTTGTCTCCACTCGAGCAAGTATCTCGTATAACATCCCAGGGTTGTATACATAACCCCTGATACTGAGAGTCGAGTCATCAAGACAAGTAACATCAGGAGTTGAAAGTCCCGTCTCGGCACTGGCAGAGAACGCATAGGTAAGTGGTGGAAGTAGATATGTAGAGTTCACGTATTGAACGCAAGCCTGGATAGGATGCGAACAAAACGACTCTCTAGAAACAGAGTCAGTCAGCGCTTATTCAACTTCTTCGTTGTCGACAGACCGGAAAAAGGCTGCACCACCTTGTGACCACGTAGTTCGGGCGACTGCTTCGTCGAGGTCCAACCACCTCACATAATTTGTCACCGTGCCGATAGTATCCAGTGTTTCCAGAAGATACCCTGCCCCGGCATATGAGCCTGTAGTGATGTAGGTTGTGAGTAAGCATCAGTTCCGAAATGACTATCCTCACCCACCGTAAGCGCCAGCATCCGTCGTAACTTCCTCGATGCCTTTTGTGATGTCGTTAGCTCTTGTCACAGCCGTATACGGTTTAAACGTACTATCTATTGTACCAGTTGCACTGGAGAAGATGGTTTGACGAATGCTCTGCATGTCTTGGACAAGCTGAATGTGTTCCGAGGGCATGCTATTGCCACCGTTGTACGACTGCAATAGCACAAACCGTCGTGAGTTGTTCGGATCGAAAGACAAGACCAGACCACGCACAGGATCTTGGAAAGGACCCCCGGACCATAGAGATTCAATGTTAAGTTGAGTCACTTCCTGAGAAGTACCTCCGGGAAGCATCGCTGCACATGCCACGCGTTCCGAGAGAGAAAGCAGACCGAAGCGACTAGCACATACCAGCTAAATAACCATTTCCTACAGGAAGCCACTCCCGCGACCATATGGTTCCCGGCGACGTGTACCAGAGTCCATTTCCCGAAGACGGGAAACCAGGAGGAAGAGAAATTTCGTAAGACGGGCAAATGGTTAGAACGCAGTAGAGCTTCCTGAATAACATCTGCACTGGGTATGACAGAAAAACCGACAGCAGATGTAAGAAGGAAAGCAAGCAAGCCCAGACAGGGCCGCCAACAAGTTCGAGCGGGGAATCCATGTTTTCGCTTGGGTTTTAATGGAAAGTCGCGATGTCAGGGTAATTCTTCAAATTTTCCCGGGGCGAACAGGGTAATCAAGCCCTCCACATGCTCTGGCCTGCTGAGGAATAAAAGAGAACAGAGGGTCTCTTGAGCGTGAGTGACGTGGATGAGCTTGTGAGAGAAAGACCGAGTAAACCAAATAAAGTCATCGGTAAACAAAGCAAAGGTTCAACCGGGAATTGATCGGATGCACCACTTGATCCGGGTCGCTGGTCGGCTATCAAACCCACGCTCTACCTATCACGTGTTGGCAGCTCTATCTCCGCGTTATTAGCCGTCTATGACGTGCACAACACCACTGTTACTTGACCACTCACCGACCGCCTCACCCCCATAATTCATGATGACCTCGCCCATTGATAGTGGCGTCGACTGAAAGCGAGGGAAACTCCGCCACGAAGATTTGCGCCACGATGACGGCCCAGCTCGCCTAGAAGAGTCACTTGGAGTGGAATACCTATACTCGTGACTCATCTACCAGAATGCTCTAGCAATCAATTTATATCAGTTTTGCATCACCCCACCATTCTTACTAACCAGAAGCACAGCCGAGTACCCAGAATTGGCGTCGGTTAGGAAAATGTTCAAATCCGAAAGCGTACGACGAACCCTGCATAAAACACCCTTTCATTGCCGAGTTGACCCCAGGCCATAGCTCTCCAAGCCTTTTTCCAGCCCGAATCTGCGCCAGTGCCGGTGCCATTAGCTCCCTTGGATATCACAACTAACAGCTATTAGGAAGACGCTCTTTCCCCGAAACAAAACATACAATTTAGGAATAGAAGCGTCGCCAGCGGCCTCATACCTTTTCTCAACGGCAATGAAGAGTCGCCAAGTAACCTGCTGAGTGCGCACAGCCTGCGCACTATGGTTGAGTACAACGAAAAAGCAATCTTCCGGCTTACCAAACGTGATGATCAAGCGAGTTGCAAGGTGACGTCTATACTTCCCGAGATGGAAGCAATTTCCGGAATTTTTGTTGCGGTCATGTCAGTGGGGAAAACGCCGTTTATGTGCGGGAGTGGGCCATAACAAACGAAACAGATTGCGCACGCCTAGCGAGTATCTTTCATCCTCTGATTCCCCGCCCTTCAGGTGAGCGAAAACACGCCAAGGGACCAGATGCACTGATACATTTCCGCAGGTATTTAAGAATCACCACCAACTCTCATCATACGAGTTTTCCGTGTTATGTAGTCAAAGATATCTGCAATGATCGAGAACTCGATGGTTCGAATCCTGTCGAGTAGTTACCACTTGATTTGTCGAGTTCACAATGTAGATCCTGTCAATGACGCAATCGATGAACTGATCAACGAGATAGTACCAAAGACCCAAAAGACATGATGCATGGACAACAATCAGCTGTCCACACTACCACTAACAGCAACATGCAAAAGTAAAATTGTCTTTTTTCATCAGTGGGATGGTTTGGTGGTAGTTGGTGGTAGCCAGTGGTAGCTGAAGGTATCCTACCAGTCAGTACCAAAACCAATTCACAGATACTTGTAGGAAAAGCAATTGAAGATGAGCATTCTTCAAGATAACTCTGAGCTGCCAGAAAGATTGAGAGCAGTGGTGTTGAAGACTCATCATCTTGCTCTCTCCATGTATGCATGTAGTTGAAAATGCACTTTCACTCATGATGAGTGTGAACATTTATACAGGCATCTCATATATTGATGGGCTTGTCGAACTCTGATTATCACCTGCACCAATGTATTTAGGGACAATGGAACTCCACCATGAGGTGGGAACATGTTATGCTTGACATAGTTGGGGCATAGCCTACAAAAGGTTCGAAGGCTTACTGTCGCTATACAGCTGACAGGAGTCAAGGAAGTCCAGCAAGGGGTGTCCTTGGTGGGTTCTGAGGGGTTGTTGAAGAGACGGAATCTAAGGGTTCTGGGGACCATTGAGGAGATGGGATCGAAGAGGTTCTGAGGACCATCAAGGAGATGGGATCGAAGGGATCTAAGGACTGTCAAGGAGACGGGATCGAAGGTTCTGGGGACACTGCAGGACTTAGTGGTGGATCAAAGGGATTCTAAGGAGCATCCACTCAACAGTAGGACAAGGACTGAGGGACCGAAGACAATCCAAGGTACAAGGTAGATTATAGGAGGTCTATGATGAGGATCTACAGCAGTATACTGAGGGTTTATATATGCGAGTCAAATGGTTAAGGGTAGGTCATGGAAGAAGGTGAGTCAGCGATAGAAAGTGATGGAATCGCGAAGAAGGCTGAGTCACTATGGAAGGATGCGACAGCATTGGAAAAGTACAGTAATACAACTGCGGATGAGTCATGCTAAATATGTAAGCGGTAATCTGGGAAGAGGTCATGGAAAAAGAGAAGAGCCCATGTGGGACTCGAACAATGGGGCCTGAGGCCTTTGATGTACAGTGGTAAGCAAGAGAAAAAGGGTAAGGGGGCCAACAAATTGTAACATTACCCTCATTGTATGGGTGAGACCATGACGAAACCCTAATAATCGCCATTGTGAGAACCAGTCTCATTGTTGTCAGCCTCGGCGCTGATGAAGAATTCATAGTCATCCACTGCCGGCAGAGAAGAAAGGGGGATGGGGACCCTTTGAGGGATGCAGACGGGGGGACGACATCCTAAGGGGTTAGGACGTCCTTGGTGTGAGGAGGAGGACCTTGAGGAGTAGGGGGACTGCTGGGTAGAAGAGTCCGAGGAGGAGGACGTGAAGGTCTGGGGGTGTGGGGGTGCATGAGGCAGAATTGCTGGGGGTGACCAGGGAATGAATGGTAACAGATGGAACATTGATAGAATGGGCATTGGGGGCAACAATGTCCAAGGCGTTGGCATTGGTAACAGGCCTCGTGATAATGAGGGTGAT
>JBBPMF010000756.1:0-17622 GCA_038090175.1 Austroboletus eburneus
GGGGGTGGACATCAAAGGAGAGGATGTGGAGATGGGCAGGCAGTAAGGCCCAAAGTACATTATATTTTGTAGTTTTTCTTTTGTATAATTTTTTTCTTTTCTTTTTTTAATGTGATATGATCAATGAAAATGAGATAGAGTGAAATAGAAAAAAGGAAATATAGTGGAGGTTTTGTATGGAGATATTGTTGGAACTAACTAAACAGAGGGAACTGAGATGGGAGAAATCTAAGTAAGTGGAGGAAAACGAAATCAAGGTATATGGGGATCAGGCTTATCTGGATACTGGAGATGGAACTCTGCAACAGGTTCTGAGGTGTGATCTAATTCTGTTATGAGTAACCAGGAGGTTTCTGTTACGATTCGTTGGCCCCTTACCCTTTTTCCTTGACACTTATCTATCAATGTATATCAAAGGGGCCTTAGCCCTGCTGTTCGAGTTCCACTTGGGCTCTTTTCTTTTCCTTGACCTTTCCCAGATTACTGCTTACATATTTAGCATGACTCATCCGCAGTTGTATTACAAATACTTTCCCGATGCCATTGCATCTTTCCATAGTGACTCAGCCTTCTTTGCAATTCCATTGCTTTCTATCTGCTGACTCATCTTCTTCCCTGACCTGCCCTTGATCATTCGACTTGTGTATATAAACCCTTGGTACACTGCTGTAGATCTTTATCCTAGACCTCCTACAATCTACCTTGTACCTTGAATTGTCTCCGGTCCCTCAGTCCTCATCCTACTGTTGAGTGGATGCTTCTTAGAACCTCTTCGACTCACCGCTAGTCTTGCGGTGTCCCTAGAACCTCTGCCAAGGAGTACCCTTGCCAGATCCCTTTGATCCCATCTCCTTGACGGTCCTCAGAACCCCATTGATCCCATCTCCTTGACGGTCCTCAAGAACCCTTTGATCCCGTCTTCTCAATGGTCCTCAGAATCTCCACGAAGGACAACCCTTGCTGGACCCCCCTCGACTCCTGTCAGCTGTATAGTGACAGTAAGCCTTTGAATCTTTTGTAGGCCACGCTCTGACTATGTTGAGTGTAACAGTTTCTTTATTGATACCTTCATAGCCAGACCAATGGACTAAGTAGAGTATCTTGCAAGTCTTTCGCCAATGGTCTATCTTGGAGTGGAGGATCTCAGAGATCTCATACTTGGGTTTGCCATCAACCTCAACCAGAGGAGGCAGAGGTTGAACACAATTGGGGATGATATTGGGGACCAATGGTTCAAGTTGCAAGATGTGAAAAACTGGGTGAATGGACTTCATAGAGTCGAGGAGGCAGAGCATGAAGGAGACAGAGCCAGCTTGCATGATGATCAGATATGGGCCTAAATTCTTCTCAGAGAGCTTTTTAGACAGACAAGTCAAATTAAAATGCTTTGCTTTGATGAAGACCAGATCTCCAACTTTAAAGTCAGGGGCTGGAGATCATTTCATGTCAGTGGGTCCTTGGTATTGCTTCTGTGCTGCAGCTATTTCTTCACAGAGGAATTTATGAAGGGAGTCGAGGTCAATCAAGTATTCTCTGACATGGGCAGAGGTAATATCACGTTCAGGGTGGACAGAGATGTTGGGGTAGTAACCCTTGTTAGCAAAGAACAGGGAGATGCCAGTAGTTGCATTTGAAGCATTGTTGTAGGTGAAATCCACAAGAAGTAGGAGTTCAGCCCAGTTGTTCTGCTGATAGTTGCAATAAATGCAGAGGTACTGTTCCAGCATCTGGTTCATCTGCTCAGTCTGTCTATCACCCTCAGGGTGATACCCAGAGGTAAAATGAAGGTTAATATCAAGCGCTTTGCCAAGAGAATGGAAGAAATGAGATATGAACTCAGAACCTTGGTTGGAGGTGATATGAGATGGTACTCCATGCTTTGAGAACACATGGAGTAGAAATAGCTTGGCCAACTCTGGGAAAGTCACCTTATCATCTGTTGGGATGAAGATACATTGCTTGGAAAGGCAGTCCATGATGACAAGAATGGTGGTATGACTGGAGAAGCCTGGGAGCTGCTCAATGAAATCCATAAATATGGAATTCCATGGCTTCTTGGGAATTGGAAGCTGTTTTGGAAGCCCATAGGGCTTGTGCCTTGAAACTTTCATGTGAGCACAGGCAGTACAAGAGGATACATACTCTTTGATGAAGGTATGGATGCCTGGCCAGGTATATTTGCAGCAGATTAGTTTCAGAGTGTGGTTTTGACTGAAATGACCAAAGAGGGGATGATTATGCTTGAAATGGAGAATGCAGAGATGGAGATCATCAATGTCAGGCACATACATGCAACCATTGAGATGGAGGTAACCATCTGCATCTACAGTCCAGCGAGAAGCAGGGGAAGTGTCAGATGTGGGGTTGGAGGAAGGATCAGGAGATCTGGTCATGTAAATCATGGCAAAAGGGTCAGATGGGAGAGTGGAGAGAATATCACTGTGGAGTTTCTTGAGGTCAAAGAGGGTACTTGCATGGAGGATGGGAAATGCAAGGTATGTAGCTTGTAGAGATGTAGTGAGTGCTCTTGGATGAAAATGGGGCAGAAATTGTGGGGATTGACTTGTGTGTAGTCCTTATCCTCCTCTTTGGGATAGATGTCCCAGTGTCTAGTGAGGGCATCAGATTTAGTGCCAAGTCAGCTGGGGCAGAAATGGATGATCATGTTGAATTGGGAGAGGAACTCTGACCAGTGGGCTTGCCAGTGGGTCAGAAGTTTAGTGGTGGTAAAGTACTCCAGGTTTTTATGGTCAGTGACCACATCAACCAGAGTCATGGAGCCTTCAAGGTAATGCCACCAGGTGTGGAACACTTCATGAATAGCTAACAACTCCTTGTCATGGATATTGTAGTTGAGCTCTGGAGAGGTCAATGTTCAAGAATAGTAGGCAACAGGATGGACTTCTGCATCAGGGAACTTCATGGAAAGAATACCCATGATAGCATAGTTGGAGGCATTGGTTTCTACAATAATCAGAGTGTCAAAAGCCCAATGTGTAAGAATAGGAGCAGAAATGAAAGCAGCTTTCAGTGCCTGGAAAGTGGAGTGACAGGCATCTGTGAATTGCCAAGGGACACCCTTGTGGGTGAGGTGGGTAAGTGGAATGACAATCTCAGAGTAGTTGTGGATAAACCATCTATAGAAATTAGCAAATCCGAGGAAGGATTGGACATTCTTGACCTTTTGAGGTTCAGGCCAGTTGAGGATTGACTATATCTTATCCAGGGACATGGTGAGGCCAGATGGAGACATCCGATAACCTAAGTATTCCATGGAGTTCATATGGAACTTGCACTTCTCAGGTTTTGCATAAAGTCCATGTTTGCAGAGACAGCAGAGAACTTTCTTAACATGCTTCTTGTGGGAGGCCATGTTTTCAGAGAAGATGAGAATGTTGTTGAGGTACACTATGATGCTAACATCCAAAAGATCAGCAAAGACAGTGTTAATAAACTGCTGGAATGCCACCAGAGCATTCATAAGACTGAATGGCATGACAAGCCATTTGTAGGTTCCATACCATATGCAAAAGGCTGTTTTCCATTCATTGCCCTCAGTGATGCAGACCAGGTGGTACACATGCCGGAGGTCAATTTTGAAGTATACCTTGATGTGGCTTGGGGCATCAAGGAGGTCGGAGATGTGGGGAAGTGGGCAGCAGTCCTTTTTGATGATCTTGTTAAGTCCTCAAAAGTCAATGCAAAGGTGGAGAGAACTATCCTTCTTGCAGATGAAGAGGATTGGAACAGCATGTGCAGAGGAGGTGGGTCAAATAAATCCTATGAAGAGATGCTCATCTAAGAAGGCATGAAGAGACTCAAGTTCAGATGAAGAGAGTGAGTAGGTGGTGCTGAGCAGAGAAGAGGTACCTTCTTCAAGATCAATCTTGAGGTTGTGTTCATGGTGAGGGGGCAGAGTATCTGCCCATTGTTTGCTAAACACATCAGAGAACTCATGATATTCTGATGAAACATCAGAGAGATGAATCTGTTCAGGAGGTTCAGTAGCTGCAGTATGAAGATCACCTTCTCAGGGATGAATGTGCATGCTGAACTGCACAGAACCTTGTAGGCGGCAGGCCAGTGCAAATGCAGGAGCATTGATAAGAGCAATGGGCAGAGCCTTGTGATCAGAGAAATGTGGCAGATCTGGAAAGAGGACAACTGGAGGTGAAGATGCCTTAGGAGTCAAGGGTGAGCTTGGAAGTGCAGGACTGGACTGCAGAATAGAATGGAAAGAGATACTGCTTGTGATCCAGTCAATCAACAGATTGTAGCAGGTAAGCCAGTTGTGTCCAAGGACCAAAGCGCAGGAGCCATCCAATGGGGTGACATAGAATGTTGTCAAAGTGATGTCACCAGTTTTGAAGAGGATGAAGAGGTCAAGAACTTGAGTAATGGTGGAATTTGACATGCCATTGAAGAGTTGAAGCATAAGTGGGTGGAGGGACAGTATAGGTGAAAAGATTGTTCTTATTCACAAAAGTGGTGTCTATGAAACAGTTGGAGAAGCCAGAGTCTACTAACACAGGGAAAGAACAGAGATCATATGATACAAGAGAGATGGAGGGCATAAGGGATCAGGGATCTGAGAGAGTGGACACATTGAGATGGAGCTCCTTGATTGCACATTCAGAGTCAATGTGACTATCCAGCCATGTGGAGCCACAGAGGTCACACTCTACTTTTTCACCTTGAAGGAGGCTTCCAGTTTAGCTTCCAGAGTTGTCTTGGCAGCACGTGCTTTGAATGCCTTTGATGTCGATCGTGGGCAATCCTTAGTGACATGGCTGCCTTGACCACAGAACATGCATAGCTTGTTATCGAAGTGGCATTTGCATTCAGCAGTGGTCAGCTTGCCATCTTTGCTGAGCTTCGAAGATAGGTCAGGCTTAGAAGGAGAGTTGGAGATACCAGAGGTACCAGGAGTGGGGGAAGTGGTGGTGTACTTGCCCTTGGAGCTGTTGCCCTTTGAGCCACTAGACTTGTTGTTGAACTTGATATCGGATTTGGCATTAGAGGATTTGTTGTCAGATGGCTTCTGCTGACAGTTAATCTCAGACTTACACTCCCAGTAATGCACATTGATTGATTGTGTGAGATGATGAAGTGTGGCAAGCATTGTGGGCTTGCTGACATGGAAGATTTCATCCTTGATTCTGTTTAGAAGGCTATTATAGAAGTGGTGACAGAGAGCACCTTCTCCATAACCACAGACTTGTGAAGTGATCCTATTGAACTCCACAACATACTTGTTAATATGCTGCATGTCCTTCATTGCAAGGTTGTCAAGCTGGTGCTCAGCATCTCCAATAAGGTCATGAGAACCGAAGTTTGTCTGCAACTCAATCACAAAGTCTCTGTAATGGTCCATCCAGTGTGGATGGAATTGAGGATCCTCTGCATTGAGGAGGTCATGTTTGAATCATTTTAGAGCCATGCCTTTGAGGTAAGACTGTGCAAATGTGACTTTGGCATGGTCTGTCCTAAAAGCCCTAGGCTGGTCTTGAAAGTTTAGCTTGCACTGAACCAGGAATATACAGAGTTTCTGAGGCTCCATGCTGTCAAACTGGTCAGGCTTGCAAACCTTGGTCTGCTGGCTTCCAGACTCAGTGGGGTGGTGATTGGCATATGACAGTCCACAGATGGTGTTAGCCAAATTGGTGAGCATGTCCTGCAGGACTGGAATATTTTCGTCTTTGTCTTTGTCTCTGTCATGCCCGTTGCCAGGGTCAGGGTCATTACCAGGTCCTGGGGGACCACCAGCAAGATAATCATTGTCATTGTCATTTGGCAGGTTGAGTTCATCTGGATTAAACCCATTGGAATTGTGGTCTGATGGTTCATCATCATGCAGAGGAGGACAATGGCACCATGGTGTGTTGAACCTGCCAGGTAGAGGCTGTTTGGTGTGGGAGCTATCTGTTTTGTCACCTTCATTGATGACTTCTTTGATGTAAGCATCTGGGGTTGAAGACCTCAGTTGTTGTGGTGCCTGTGATGCAGAAGTGAAAGTCCAATGGGTGAAGAAACTATGGAACTCATTGATGACAGCTGGTCCACAACATGAACTGGCAAAGATCAATAATGGATGGTATAGCAGGGGAGTGGCCAAAGTGCGCTTGTTGTCAGAGGCCTGGTGCATTCACAATTGGGATCACATCTACATGGTATGTGTGGCCATGGGTAATTGTTGGTTGTTGAAAAGAAGGGATGAGAACTCAGACAAGTGTGAGTTCAAATATACTATTAAGTACAGGTCCGTTGGAGCCTGGGCAGTGAACTCGGGAGTGCTGGAGTTGGTTGGAGGGGATAGGGACTTTGGCTTCACCTTATATGGTGTGCCCTTGTCCAGTTCCATTGTCTCTAATTTATGAGGGGAGCAGAGTGGAGGTACAGAGTGATCAGAGGTCAGAGGAGAGTCATCAAGACTCAAGCAAGAAAACTTGTTGATGAGCTCAATAACAGAGGAGAGACAGGGGATGGAACTAAGTTGATATTCGAACTGAAGAGCTAAGACATATTACAGTGGGTTTATATATGGAGGTCAAAGTCCAAATGTAGAAAAGTCAGGGTCAGAGGGATGGAGGAAACTAAGTACTGCTGCTGTGTTGGTCAGTCACACAGCTGGAGCTGTGCATCTTACCCTGAGCACTGCAGTGATGGAATGGAGACTAACTATGAAGAGAACAAAGGGAAACGTAACATAATGTATATGAGTGCAAGAAGTAAAGCAGACACAGAGTAGCAGAGGACATATAGAGCAGAAGAGTGGAGATAATGCACACAGAGAAACATAGGGGACTTAGTGAGAATTTGGGATATAACAAAGTCCAGAAGTCTGAAGAGCAAGTATCAGTTATAAAAGCATGTAGATGATGCAGGACTGGTGGTTCAGTCTTAGGAATGGTAAGAATGATAGAGGGAAATGGTCCCAGCAGTGTACAATGTGAGCCAAATGGTAGCTGTTATTACAAAATGACAAGTACAAAATTTTATAATCCAGGTATGCCTAAACTCTACATATGAAACCAAAAATATAAATAAGGTTGTGATGGAAGTTCATCAAAGGGTGACAAGATAAGAAGCAAGGAGGTACTGACCCCTTGAAATGGAGATGAAACTTCTCATCTCAGGCTGATAAGACCAAAACATTGGTGATGTTCAGTACTTCCAACTGTATAGCTATGAAATATCAAAGAGACTGATGGTTTTCTGGAAGTCCACTAGTCTGGAAGTCCAGTGGTCTTGTAAGTAACATCATATATGAACAGTAAAAAGATAGGGACCAAAAAAAAAGCAATAATAAAGAATGTCAATAAAGAATGTCAATAAAGAGGGATATATATGCAATGGTATACTAGTCTCCATAATATAATAGATTATGTTAAAAAACATCTAAGTTCCAATGGCCTTGTACCAATAGGGGTTTTCCTTATATAGGAGGTCAAGAGTTCAACTCCTGCCATGTTTGATTTTTTAAATAGGAAGAAAAGAGTGATCGTAACAGGAGTCTGATCCCTTTCCTCTAATCACCCTCACTATTACAAAGTGTGTTACCAATGCCACTGCCTCATACATTACCATCCCCTTTGTCCTTTTTATCAATGTCGCATCTGCCATAGACAACCCTTAAAACATCCCCAACATTCTTGTCCCATGCACTCACACACACCTTACGCATTTGCTTCCTTCTCATTGGACTTGTCTATGCATCAGTCCTCCCATTGCTCCCATTACTTCTCCTCATACCAAGGTCATCCTATCCCATCTGGACAATGCCCCAATGTTTGAATCCCTCATTGAGTCTCACTTTCCCTCCCTCTCTGCCTGCAGCAAATGACTATAAGTTCTTTGTAGCACTGAAGCTGACAACAATGAGACCAGGTCTCATCACAGTGACCACTGAAACAACTCCTATTTCCCTGCAGTAGTGAGGTGTGTAATGGTCCTTTGACTCTTGAATAAAGATAATGATTCCTTTGGATTCTTATGAGCAATGATGGGAGGGAATCTCCAAGACTTCAAAGCTGGGAACTGCAGCCTTGAAGCCCTGGGGTTTATATACCGTTCTACTGTATGTACATGTTGTGGTAAATACCATAAAGAGACATCATACCATGATAAGAAGAAAATACATGATTGGCTAATAAAAATGCATGAGTCATAAAGAAGTGTGTTCATGAGAAAAAGAAGTAAGAAGCATGCATCATGTGAAACATGAGATGTGATGTCATCATAACATCAGAGATAAGGGTCTAGCCCTTTGAGCATGTGACAAGTCATGTGATTTGTGGTCTAGACTGCTGATGTAAGCATTCATGTGATAAGTTATGCTGAAAAATGTTTAAGTCCCAATGACCTTGAGTCAATAGAGGTTTTCCTTATATAGGAAGTCAGGAGTTCAACTCCTGTCATGAGTAAGTTTTTAGATAGGGGGAAAAGAGCATTTGTAACAACTAATAGGGTTTCGTTGCAGTCCCACCCATACAACAGGGTTAATGTTATAATTTGCTGGGCCACTCTTTTCTTTTTTCTTATGATTACTTATCATATACACCAAAGAATCTTGAACCTTGCTGTTCAAGCCCCAATTGGGTCCTTTTCTTTTATCATTGTCTTTTCATTCCCACTTACTTACTTATTTAGCATGACTTATTCACAGTTGTATTACCAACCTTTATCTGATGCCATTGCATCCACTTCATAGTGACTCACCTTTTTCATGATTTTATTGCTTTCTATTTCTGACTCACTTTCTTCCTTTGCCTACCCTTAACTCTTTGGCTCATGTATATAAATCCTCAATACTCAGATGTATTCCCTATTTTAGACCTCCTGCAATCTACCTAGTATCTTGGTTGCCATTGATCCCTCAGTTCTTATTCTACTGTTGAGTGGATGCTTCTTCATACTCTTCGATCTGTCACTAGTCTTGCAATGTCTCTAGACCTGTTGATCCCTCAGTCCTCAACAGTCCTCAGAACTTCAGCCAAGAAAGATCCTTGAGTGAACCCCCTTTGACCTGTCGTTAGTCCTATGATGGCCCTAGCCTCCCTGTCAAGGAATCCCCCCTCAGGCCCCCTCATCCTGTCTGCTTTATAATAATAGTAAGATCTCAAAACTCTGCAGGCCTAAGCTTGACTACATCAAGTGTAACACCTAGACATTGCATATGCTATGACAGCAATGTCTAAGCATGTGGCAAACTCCTCTAAGGAGCACCTAGACAAAGCATTGTATATCTGTTGATATCTGCTTGATACCAGACACTATTCCCTAGTGTTTGACAGTGCATCTGAGGCAGGATTGATTGCCTTCACTGATTCTGACTGTGCATCAGATCCTAACACTTGTTGCTCACAGACTGGCTGGTTTATCCAACTGGCAAATGGCATCTTCAGCTGGAAGTCGTCCCAACAGGACAGAGTTGCACACTCTAGCACTGAAGCAGAATATGTTGCCTTGTCTGATTGTGGCAAACAAGTGGTTTGGTTGTGTACCCTTTTAGGGGAACTTGGATACAAGTTGACATCCACTCCTATCTGTGGGGATAATCAAGGATCTATCTTCATGGCCACAAATCCTGTGACTGAAAAATGCAATAAACACATTGACATTTGTTGGCATAGTGTGAGTATGTCCAGGACAAGTTTATAGAGATATTCTTTTTAGAAGGATCCAACAACCCTGCAGATATGTTCATCAAGACCTTGGATCATGTCAAACTTGATCAGTTCAGATCAAAATTGGGCTTGGTCTTCTATGACTCTCCCCAGATAGATTAGCATCTGTTATATCCCAAATTCTCACTAAGTCCCCTCTGCTTCTTTGTATGCATCATCTCCACTCTTCTGCTCCCATGTCCTTCACTCTTCTATATCCACTTTACTTCTTTCACTCATGTATGTTATGTTATATTTCCCTTTGTTCTATTTGTAGTTTTGGTAGAGATGTTGCCCCCTTGTAGGTTCTATGATCCATGCTCCTATGAGCCTAAGTACAGGCTTGACACCTAATATGTGTTGCCTGGAACAGTGCAAGTTCAACATTTTGTGCACAATCTAGAAGCTCAGATCAGCAACACTTATTGATCAATCTGATTGATCTATTATGCATGAATTGTTGTGAATCATGTCAAGATGCCTGAGTGAGCTGCGGAGACCCAATCAGCCCAGTTGCCAAAGTCTGAGCATAAATCCTCTCAAGATGTCTGAGTGAGCCACAGAAACCTGATCAGTCCAGTTGAAGTGTAAATCTTTGCAAGATCTATTAATGAGTCTGGAACAGTTAAATACTGAGTACATGATTGTCATATATTCCCTCACCCCCTTCACATTGTCAGTAAAAAATGCCATCAAAGACTATTCTCATTGAAGATAACTCTTGCATTCATGTCATCTTTCCCAACATGGTAATGATTGATCATTTACTCTTGAACTACACAACAGTGAAGGATGCTTGCCCGCCAGTAAGGTTATTCCTATTTTCTTGTTCTAGATTGACAAAAACCTCTAGGGAATTTTTATCGAAACTCGGCCTCAATGGGGTGCATCTGAACCCAAGAAAGAGTTGAACAAGCCTGCAGTTTGGCCTTCAGTTTGGCCTGTGGTTCAGTCTGTGATTCAGTCTGCAGTTCAGCCTGCAGTCGAGAACAATTGTTACGCTCGACGTGGTCAAGCGTAGGCCTGCAGAGGTTCAAGGGCTTACTGTCACTATACAGCAGACAGGATGAGTGGGCCTGACAAGGGGGTTCCTTGACAGGGAGGCTAAGGATGGCGTAAGACTAACGCCGGATCAAAGGGGGGTCTGCTCAAGGGTCTTCCTTGGCAGAGGTTCTGAGGACCGTTGAGGATCGAGGGATCAACGGGTCTTGGGGACATCACAGGACTAGCGACAGATCGAGGGTTTAGAGGGAGCATCCACTCAACAGTAGAACGAGGACTGGGGGACCCGAGAGCAACTCCAAGATACTAGGTAAATTGCAGGAGGTCTAAGATAGCAAATACACCTGAGTATTGAAGGTTTATATACATGAGCTAAATGGTTAAGAGTAGGTCAATGGAAGAAGGTGAGTCAGTGATAGAAAGCAATGGAGTCACGAAGAGGCTGAGTCACTACAGAGTGGATGTGATGGCATCAGATAAGTATTGGTGATACAACTGCAGATGAGTCACGCTAAATAAGTAAGTGGCATTGCAAAGATAATGGTAAAAGAAAGGACCCAAGTGGGGCTTGAACAGCGAGGGTCAAGGTCCTTTGGTATACATGGTAAGTGAAGTAGAGAAAAGAAAGAAAGGGGCTCAACGAAGCATAACAACAATGATACTGTTTCCAGGGACAAGAATGGCATCACACTCAATTGCCTAAGCCCAAATGATGTGATGAGCACATACAAGACTGCATCAAAGCAGAAAGTACAATTGGTGACTACACACCCAGATGTATATTTTTTCTTCAGAGTTGGAGGTCTTTGGAGCACTTGAAGAAGAAAAGGGTGGATGAACATGACATGACCACTTTCCCTCCTTCAAAATGGCCATGTCAGGGAAGAGATCAGGCATAAACATTACTGTACATTCTCAACATCATGTAAATGACTTGCGATTTGAAGGATATGCAGTCATACAGATAGAAGGCCAGCATATGCATGTTAAAACCATCGAGGTGTATGCCTGTGCTTGCATAACACTTGCCATTGGTACCTTTGGGCAGGTGTGTGGTGGCAGCATCAAAGTGGTGGGCATGTCATCACAGCTTCAGCTGACATGGTGCATTGTTGTGGTTGACAACATGTAGCCATCATCATCATTACTGTCATTGCTTGCACTGATGTACATCATCTTGACATAATGGCAGCATCATCATTTTGTCATAGCAGATATTGAGAACATTGCAGCAACACTGTTTAGCATATCTAGTGAATAGTAGTAAATGAATGAAAGGTGAGCAAAGAGGACTTACTGGTCATCTTGATGATGTGACGTCACATCGCATGGATGTTAACATCCTGTCATACTGTCATCACTGAACTATAGTGACATTATTTGTCATCACAAGACAAAGAGGGGTGCTACCAGGACTGGGGTAGCACATCAAAGTGAAGTTGTCATTACTGCAATATCTTTTAGAGGCGCTGCCATCACATTGGCTAGATGACCTCTGTGTCAAGGTAAAATAATGATGCACCTTGCACTGTTGTTGAATGTGGCAGGGAAGAGGTGATAGTGCACACATGTATGGCAAATAATGCTGGAACTCGCGGGTTAGTAGTGACTCACCATTATCATTTGACCATGTCATTGTAATCATCAAGGAAGGGTGGGAAGGAATATTCCCACATCCACATCTTTACAGCGCAGCAACAATGCGCTATTGACAATGGTGCTTGTGAGGCTCATGCAGACTGCACAAACATGCACTTGATGTTTGTGAGGGCCATGGGAGAGGCCCATAGACTATGCAAACATAATGTTTTGATGCTTGTGAGGTTCTAAAAGAAGGCTTTCAGACCAGGAAAATGTCACAGGTGGACCTCAATACAGGAACTTACCCTTCCAGGGCATTTAATTTGTCACTTAAACCTACCCTAAAGGCTAAAGTCTAGTGTTGGAAAAGTTCAGCTTGGTTCAGTTCAAGAGGGGGTTTTCTTGAATGCTGAACTGAACTTCTGTTCAGGTTCAGACCAAGAGCTGAACCTTGAACTGAACATTAGTTGAACCAAACATAGCATTCAAGCACATTTAGTTCAAGTTCAAATGTGTTCAAATGCCAATGAACAGGTAATATTTTAGTTACAAGGGTATGACCTACTCAATGTACTACTTGGACATAGCCTCATCAAAGTCATTGCTCTGAGTGATTGCATTGAAAAGTGCCAACTGCTCAGTATGGAATCCAGCCTCAACTCTTGCTTGGATATGTCCATTTTGATACCCACTCTTGAGCAATTGTAGGGCTTTGAACATTTGAGGACTGATGCGATTGTGGTATGAAGTCCCAGTAAGCTCTCCTGATGAGAATGCCTGTTCGGAAGGTGTTGCAGACCCCAGTATAGCTAAGTAATCACATGCTATATGAGAAAGAGTGGGGTATTGGCAGACATGTTGCTGTAAATGCCTGTTGAATAGGCTTGGACATATTGACACAAGGAACCACTTACCCTTCACCACTATACAACATCATCAACTCTTTCTTTGAATGGGCTTGTCAAATAGGAGACCAGTTCAGCATGGGAATTGGTAATGTGTTATGCTTGCTTTTCTTCATGAATAGCTTCTTGTATCCATCCATGATCATATTGTAAGGATTTTGAAACAGACTGCTTGGCTTAAAAAACTGTTAAAAATGGGTCATTGTAGCTTTGCTTTAGCTTACCTGGCTTTGGTTTTGTAGCTGCTGGTTCTGCATGGATCAACGAAGCAATATAATATTGGTTATACTTATTTTAATGAAGTTTGTGATCTGGACATGAATCATTTGGATAGAAGAACATACCACCAACTTGAACTTCTTTAAACCAACATCATAATCATTAGTTTCCCATTTTTTCTTAACATAGGCAAGTTTGACAGCAGGATTGAGAACTAAATTAATATTAGTCTCACTTCTTTGCTTAGTGAAAAAAATGAAGAAAACATTACCCATGATAATAAAATATGCATCTGACTAATTGGTACTCTGGTACCACTATCCCAAATTGTCTAATCCTGCCTGAATGGATGTTGTCAGGCTCTTATTGAAACAACTCAATAAAGATGAAGCAAGAGATGAGAGTGATTGACCACTTTGATCTTTAGAGCAGTAAGCTTGTGAGAAAATCTCCAAGACTTCAAAGCTGGGGACTCCAGCCTCAAAGTTCTGGGATTTATATACTATTCTACTATGTGTACATGTTGTGGTAAATACCATAAAGAGACATTGTACCATGATAAGGAGAAAATACATGATTGGCTGATAAGAATGCATGAGTCATAAAGAAGCATTTCCATGAGAGAAAAAAGTTAAGAAGCATGCATCATGTGCAATATGAGGAGTGACGTCATCATGATATCATAGATAAGGGATAAGGGCCTGGCCCTTTATGCATGTGACAAGTCATGTGACTTGTGGTCTAGACTGCTGATGTAAGCAGTCATGTGATAAGTTATGCTGGAAAATGTTTAAGTTCCAGTGGCCTTGTGCTGATAGGGGTTTTCCTTATATAGGAGGTCAGAAGTTCGACTCCTGCCATAAGCAAGTTTAAATAGTAAAAAAGAGCATTGTAACACTTATAATCATAATCACCATGTATATTTTTCCAGTTTCACGAAAGAAACTCTAGGACTGGTATGGAGTAAAACAAAGTTGGGTGAGTTTCTGATGAGAAACTCTGTGTCACTGAAGCAGGCTCCTAAAAACAGCTTAAACCATAGATAGCAATAATCTTTAGTTACTAACCTGAAGTACTTGATGTATTTGGATGAGATGCTCCCATTCCATGGATGAAAGTTTGTAGTTAGCATATTGCTTGTGTTTGAGCAAGAAAACTTTGTCACTGTCATCAGCCTCCTTAATGAAGCATATAACAGCCTATGTTTTCAGAGTAAGCAAAAATCACCAACAGACTGAAATTTTGAGTACTTATGAACCGATCCAAGCATGTATATAATGATGCTCATTGTGTACAAACCCACTGGAGTAACTCAAGCTCAGGTTCATTTACTTTCTTGCATGTATCATGGAAGAATGCTCATGCTTGAGAAAATTTTTGAACCTTAATGCAAAGTAATTAGCACAAGTCATGCATGCAGAATATAACTACTGAATGACCTGTGTGATTAATGTCAATGCCTTGCCCAGTACATCAGCAACATCCCAATCATCTGATTCTTCACTCTCTGATGCAGACTTGAGTTCATTGAATCATTTGAAAGCAAGTTTTTTCATTAGCTCTGATCTCAAAGTGGGTGAGATATTATCTACAAAATGGCCTGCTGTGAGATGTAGAGCATGCTTCATGCATCGTATGTGTCATTCTTTATGGTTTTCAATCCCAGCTTCAGGAACATCATCCACAAGTGACTGAATTGCTGCACTATTGTTTGATGCATTATTAGCAGTAAACCATCCAATCTATAAATAACACATCATGAGTTCATTCAAGGAAATAATAGTTAATTTGATCTTTTTTCAAATGTCATATTGGTCAATGACATGAGTAATGATCTTGGCAATATTTGTGCCTGAGTGGTTACCTTTAATTAGAGTAAATGCAAGCTGCTTCATACATAGCACCCACTTCTGTGGATCAGACATGCATATGTAATGTCCTGTAATTGACAAATATGGGTCTTGTGCACCACTAGTCCAGATGTCAAATGTGAATGAAACATGACCATCATTTGCCTGAAAGGCACAGACATTCAAAAGTATGTTATTAATGTTATACATATTACTTACATGGAGCCGTTCTTTGATTCGAGACTGAACAAGTTCAGCTCTCTGAAGGATCTTGTTTCGAACCTTTTTACAATGTGGAATGTCCTTATCAGCCAAGTCAGGTCACAAGTACTGCAACAGGTGGTGAAAGGGGCTTTTATCAACAAAAAGGAAAGGCTAGTCATGATTATGTTGACATCAGTAAATTAATGTATATAAAAAATAAACTTGTGTCATCCTCTAGAACCATAAGTTCAATAATATAATCAAGCAGTCCAGCTGCCATGAATGCAGGAACTTGTGGTTGTGATATGACATGTGCATCAAGTGTGGTTTGTCCACTCCTAAAAACAGATCAGATGTCTGTAATGCCTAGGGGAAAATGGTATCACATACAATTTATCACCCTCTGGTAATGCACGAGGGTTAAGAGGCACTCCTAGCTTCTTGCAGCGAATTTTGTATGCAGTGACATGATATTTGTGCCTGGCATACAGTTAGTATATGCAACTAGATGAATCATTATTTGACAAACTGTGCAATATGGTTTCACAAACTTGTAACACTTCCCTTAAGAAATAAATGCCTATCTGCAAGACCATTGGCTCTGTGTTTATAGATTAGGTTTTATCCCTGAAAACACAGTTAAACTGCTAGCTTACTTGCATTGTAAGGATTGCACTGTGGCTGTGCGCAGACATGTAGTCAGCCAAATGCAACTGCGATGCACTGCACTTGCTTCCTCTCACCAACTCTACATTCCATCTTGCTCCTTATGACACCCAGCATTCTCCATATGCCATCAGCAGTGGTATGTTCCAGATTTATCTATATGTTTTCTCTATTTGTCTAGATACTCATACCCTCTCTGTCCTGGTATGATAAGTTACATTTTCCTTTATCTTTCTATGATCAATTTACAGTACTCATCATTCTTCATATGCGACCAGCATCAATACCTACACTTTATCCATTTATGCAGACACTGCATAGCCTTTTCTTCACTGTATTTAAGACTGCTCAGTCAATCTCAAAAGAGGCAGTTCATTCAGAGAATCCTTCATTGCTAGTCCTTTGTTTGCAGACCAGTTAAATTGTTTCAGCTCACTTCCTCACACTCGCAAGCCAGTTTCACCCAACTATCTACTTCCTACCAACATACCATCTCTAATCCATCCCCTTGCACAATAGTCGTCATCCCCACGTGACACCAGACCATGCACTTCAGCACATACCACACCAATGACCCTTTTCTTTCTTCTTTGTAGCTGAATTGAAAATTTCATCTGGAGTGAATATAGTCCAGACATCAGTTGTGCAATCATTTCTTGAATGATCAGTAGTGTATCAAATATTAGAAATTATGAAACTTGGCAGAATGAATCATAATTAGGGCTCACTGTAGATATCTGATTGCTTTTGCTGATACAATCATCATTGGTGATATCATCCTGCAGCTCTGATTCCTCTTGACTACTGAGCCTGGCAGATGATGCCTTTCGCTTGATACCACGAACAGCATTCAAAGGAGGTATACAAATTTTGATACCAGTCAACTCATCGCCACCAGCTCGGGGTGCTCCAGCAGAAGCAAGAGGAGTGTCGTCGTCGCCATCATGGTACCATTGGATTTGGTTTGCATCCAGTAATTGGCCAACATGGCCAATAGCGCAGCCCGTCTGGGCAGTGGGATCGTTTGGCATAGCAGTGGCGATGGGACACACCGGTCAGATCAAAATCCGCACCTAAAATTTTACTGACTACCTTCGAGTACATTCATTCAGGTGTCTGCCTGTGGCACCTTCGAGCGTGAGTGTCGGACATCGAGGTGTCGGTGTGGCGCACAACGACTTCTTTTTCCGCGGCATGATACAATATACTTTGCAGCTAGGAAATACAGGTTCGAACGCATTCGAACGCGTTCTGAAAGGTTCAGGGGGGAGACGAACGCTGAACCGAACGCGTCCATCACTACTAAAGTCGCCTCGGAAAAAGGGGTGCCAAGGGTGGGCAGTCGAGAGATGCCGCCTGACCTAAGCGAAATCCGCTTTGGTCCAAATTGACGTCCAAATTGACTCCAAATCGACTCTCCAAATCAGCTCTGAACTACCCTATTGATCTCTTCCTTTGTCGTGTACCGGATACAAGTACTCCTCTGTTTACTACACACTAGAACACATACTATTTTCACATACAGAACGG
>JBBPMF010000757.1:0-11394 GCA_038090175.1 Austroboletus eburneus
CTTTGTCTGTGGGTTCCTGGTTGAGGTTGGTTACATTGAGGGGGGAGGGGAGTCAAGTGGCGGGGAGCTTGTTTTTGCAAACAAAGCCCCAATCAATGCAAGAAATGTTGGCACTGCTATCAATGAGAGTGTGAGTGTTGACAGTTTTCAACATGTGCAAGGGAACAATGACTTGAACAGGGATTTGCATTGAACCAGGCAGAGTAGATATATTTACACATTGTACTTTAGGAGAGTCCTGCATCAGTTGAGGTCTCTATTCCAAAAATCCTTCTTGGGGGAAAGGGTGAATTGGATGTAACAAATGGTAAGGTCATCATCATCATTATCATCATTGCAGGTCTGGAGTTTGGGAAGGTTGTTGTCAACCTGTTCAACTCATTTGACCGAAGTCTTACAAGGTTTCTTGGGATACTTGCCACAAGCATCAGCTTGGTGGCCTTTCTGCCTGCAGCATAGACAATGCCCTTCTTTGAAGCATTGCTCCTGCTCTTCAGGAGTTAGCTTAGGGGATCTGGGAATGTTGACCGCATCAATGTCCATGGCATTGGGATCACAGGTTTTCTGAGAAGAGGTGGTGGTGGAGGGGGTCTGGTAGAATCAGTAGGTGGGGGTGGAATAGGTGCAGTGTTGGTTAACAATGGTCTGGGCATGATCATTCTGGACTTGGAAATAAATGGCTTTCAAGTATCACTCATTGACTTTGGTGGGGACCATATCCATGGAGAGGATGTGGCGGAAGAGGGAAGAGGGAATACCAGCAGCAAAGTAGTTGATCAGGACATTCTGATCAGTGATGCTGAAGAGGGTGATGTTGTTTCTAAACTCAGCGATGTGCCAAGTGAGTTTGGAACTGTAAGATCCGTTTTTCTTGGGAATGAGGCATTCCAAATGAAGCCAGTTGATGGCCTGATTCTTGATGTCTTGGTGCTCAAAAGCACTCTTGAATTTGATGAGAAAGTCATTGAATTTCCTGAAGGACTGAGTGGTGATGGCCTTCTTCTGGAAGATAGAGGCCCAGATAGTGGCCGAATCCTTTTTCATATAGAACAGGGCATAGGCAATTTTCTTATTGTCATCATCATAAATGGCTTTGTTTATAATGAGGTAGGTTTAGATGGTGGATAGCCAGGACATGGCATCAGCATAAGAGCCATCAAAGGCATCAGGGGCTCTGAGACAGAGTTCAGTGGATTTGATTGTCATGGTGACCTGAGCTGGGAGTGGGGGCAGGGTAAATGCCAGTTGGCAGTTGACTGGGGTTGGGGATGGTCAGGTGGATACTCTGGGAATGCTAAGTGCCACAGAGAGTTGATGGGTGAGTTCTAGATCCTCAGGTTATTGAGAAATGACAAGGTCTTTGTCAGTGTCTATGGGGTTCTCTGAAGAGGGTTTATTGATGTCCGATGAGTCAAGGGCTTCCCTTCTTGACACAAAGTTGGGATAGGGTCAAGGGTTTCTGGGGCATTGGTGGGCATTGATGAAGGCTTATATAATGATAGCTGATCAAGGGAGATCTTAGACCTTTTGTTATGCTCAATGTGGTCAAGCATAGGCCTGCAGTGGTTTGAGGGCTTAGTGTCACTATACAGCAGACAGGACAAGGGGGCCTGACGAGGGGGTTCCTTGACAGGAAGGCTAAGGCCAGCATAGGACTAACATTGGGTTAAAGAGGGGTTCATTCAAGGGTCTTCCTTGGCAGAGGTTCTGAGGACCATTGAGGACCAAGGGGTCAACAGGTCTAGGAATGTCACAAAACTAGTGACAGATTGAGGGTCTAAGGGTGTCGCAGGACTAGCAATGGATCAAGGGTATAAAGGGAGCATCCACTCAACAGTAGGATGAGGACTGGGAGACCCAAGAGCAACTCCAAGATACTAGATAAATTGCAGGAGGTCTAAAATAGAGAATACATCTGAGTATTGAGGGTTTATATACACAAGCCAAATGGTTAAGGGTAGGCAAAGGAAGAAGGTAAGTCAGCAATAGAAAGCAATGGAATCACGAAGAAGCTGAGTCACTATGGAATCAATGTGATGGCATTAAATAAAGGTTGGTAATACAACTGCGGATAAGTCATGCTAAATAGATAAGTGGAAATGAAAAGACAATGGTAAAATAAAGGGACCCAAGCAGGGCTCAAACAAAGAGGGTCAAGGCCCTTTGATACATGTGATGAGTAAATGTAGGGGAAAGAAAAAAGGGGCCCAACGAATCATAACACCTACCTCACCAGCACCAAAGTCCAGGTGAAGGTTTTCAATGATGCCAATGGTGGACTTGGTACTGGTGTTTGCATTTGACATGGTTATAACATGGTCAGACTGGACTAAAAGCTTCAGAGTCTCCCATACCTGTTTAGGCATGGCAATGATCTCTAAGCCAGAGTCCAGTATACTTGTGATAGATAGCAAAGTCCCTAGAATCTTTGTCTTGAGAGACCTGAGTGGAACACTATGGTGAGCAGCAATAAGACTGTTGTTGTTTTGAGTTACAGAGTCATAAATTGACAAGCAACAGCTCCTGAATCTTGCCCAGAGAGTTCATTTACCTATACAATATTGATAGATACCAGAATGTGCTTCATTGTTGATATGTAAGTCCTGAAGCTGTTTCTGGACTTCTGGGGCTACAGAAATCAGCTCTTTGAATGAAATGGGTACTGTAGTCACCAGAACTCAGTCTAGGATCTTCTTTGGAGTGGTGTCATCCTCAAGGGAAAAAGAATAATGAAATTGACCTCCTTGCAAACTTGTTGAGCAATAAGCTGGGTCTGTGTGAGACATGAATACAGATTGCAAGACAGTTGATGTTTTGAATGTAGAGGATGCTGGGATCATTAGTCTGGAAGGTGCTAGAGTTGAAGACCAGCCTGCTACTATTGTGGGTGAGAAGATCTCCTCAACTGCAGAAGACTGTGGACTGTGTTGAGTGGTTTTACATGGTGATATGTTAACACCATTGAAGCAGACTTTCCTGCCTTTGTTCTTTGCTTTATCTGCCTGATAGTTAGCCCAAGCATGTGATAAATAAGTTCAGAAGTCCAAATCATTCATGTCTGGACTTTTGTCATTGTCATCCTCATCCCATGATTCTGCAACTGGTGTTGTTAAGACTGACAGTTCAATATCTAGAATAGCATCAGTGTTAGGATAAAAAAAAGAAACTGTTATGCTTGTGCAACATCTAGTTCCTAGTGTGTCCTCAAAGGCAACACAATGTCCTATAGAAGTTCTAGGGGTTCTCTGCTGAAACTCAAGACTCAGGTAGAAGTGAGACTAAACACTGCATATAATTGCACAGATCTAGCTACAGAATGTACATGATAATTGGTAGATATTTATATAGCCTGGAACCATCTTGAAATGGGAAGGTGATGGAACAGAGCACATGATACACTATAATGGCCTTATATAGCAATGAATAGGAATGGGATAACACTACCATCAAAAGGAGGATGGAAGAAGGAGTGGAGGTCCATGACAAAAACAACTCTTGGAACAGAATGAGAGAGGAACATGGTGAGTCAAGAACAGGGAGCATAGTCCTTAGGAAATAGAGTCCAATAGCATTCTAAAGGCAGTCCATAGACTTGGTGGACAAACTCATGGGACTTTGGCTTCAGTGACTCAGAGTGAAGCACTGTACCCTTGTCAGATTGTTGATGTTCCCAGATTACAGAGGAGCAGAAATAGGAAGAGCAGAAGAGAAGACAGGGGGAGTCTGAGTTGTCTGATTCATCTAGGTTGTCTAAGTTATCTAGGTTGATAACTAGCTAAAGTACAGGTAACATGACAAGAGTATATATATGGAGATCAGAGGCAATGTACAAAAGCAATGACAGGAAATGTAAGAAAGCAGAGCTGGAGAAATGGAGATGAAAGGAGAACATAAGCAGAGCTGTACAGGCACAGGATCAGAGAAGTTTAAAAGGTGAGACTAAAACATAACTATGTAGAACAAAGTGTAACATAACTAGAATGTATACAGTGAGCAACAAAACCATTGCAATGTTAGCAACATTTTGATTGTTGGGCTTATATCTCAATTTTAGGAAGCCCTTGATAAGGGCTTTTGACTGGGCTAGGTTTAGGGTTATTGCATTTAGTGGTTAATGAGATATTAGTCCAGCAATCAAAATGTTGCTAATATTGCAACAGTTTTGTTGCTCACTGTAAAAAGCAGAGAAGCAGGGGAGCAGAGAAACAAGGAAGTGGAGAAGCTGTTAAATCCAGTTCCATGGAGGTCCAGGTACTAATCTCTGGAGCACCAGAGGTGTACAGTTTGGAAAGCAACTTTGGCTTCACCTTATGTGGTGCACCTTTGTTCAAGTCTGCTGTTACTAATTTATGAGAGGGACAGAGATCAGAGGGTCAGAGGATTGGAGATGAGTCATCTAGACTCAGGTGAGAGAACACAGTCAAAGCAGTAAGATCCTTCCTAGGATTTTGCAACTTTTACCAAAGATTCATTCCAAACTTCACTCAAAGTGTCGCCCCACTTAATGAGCTTACTTGAAAAGACAAACCCTGGACCTGGACTGAAAAAGAACAGCATGCTTTTGAGGACATGAAACTGGTGTTCTCTACTTCCCCAGTCTTAAAACAACCAGACCCAGAATACCCATACTTCATAATGACAGATGCCTTACTCCTAGCCACAGGAGGAATCCTCATGCAAAAAGACTCCAATGGAGATCTACACCCATGTGCATACCAATCTACCACTTTATCAAGTGCAGAACAAAACTATGACATATACGACAGAGAACTACTGGCAGTTATCCATGTTCTTGAAGATTGGAGACACCACCTACTTGGAGCTTGACATGTGGTCCAGATACTCATGGATCACAAAAACCTGACCTACTTCAGAGCCCCCCATCGACTATCACGATGCCATGCTTGATGGCAAATGTTCCTGCAAGACTTTGATCTTACATTCACACGTGTATCAGGAACACACATGGGCCCTGCCAATGCCCTCTCAAGAAAGAATGATATATCCACTGAATCAGACAATGCTGAGGTCGTTCTCCTTCCAGATGACCTATTCTGTAAACAGATCAACCTCGCTTTAACAGACAAAATCGCAAAGTCTACCCCTTTCGATCCTTTTGTCCTCATCACACTCAAGAAAATGTACAATGACACCCCCCCACTTTCTAGAACAAAGTTGTCCGACTAGACCTTTGTAGATCAAGAACTCCATTTCCAAGGACACCTCTTTATTCCAGAACCCACCCGCCAAAAACTGGTCCATGATTTACACTACTCTCCAACAAGTGGACACATGGGCCACTTCCAAACATTATCTGCTCTGGAAAAAGATTTCTGGTGGCCAGGAATGTCCTCATTTCTGCGATGCTTCATTGCAGGTTGTGCTACTTGTCAAGCCAATAAAGTAAACACCCACCCTACATCCCCCCCTCTGATACCCTTAAACTCGTCTGTGTCTCGACCCTTTCAACAGATCTCTGTTGACCTTATCTTGAGACTACCCCCTGTCTCTGAATTTGACTCTGTTATGGTCATGGTCGACCATGGCCTTTTGAAGGGAGTAATTTTCTGCCCTTGCTCCAAAACCATCGATGCACAAGGAATTGCCCAACTCTTTTTTGACCATGTATTTAAAAGATTTGGTCTCCATGACAGAATCATCTCAGACATGGGTCCCCAATTTGCATCTGTCTTCGCCAGGGAACTAGCATGACTACTCCAGTATGACGTTGCCCTATCATCTGCCTATCATCCCCAAACAGATAAAGAAACCAAACAAATGAATGAGGAACTTGAAATCTACCTCTGGATCTTCTGCAATGGATCAGCGGATCAGTGGGTTCTGCTCCTTCCGTTGGCCAAATTTCATCATAACATAGCAACCCATTTCTCTCTCGGAAATCCCCATTCAAACTGATCATGGGATACCAACCCCAAGTCTACCCACCAATCGGAAAAACATTTGTTCTGAAATTGGAAAATAAGTTAATCAAACTGGAAGACTCTCGAAAAGAGGCACTGGTAGCACATGAATGAGCAAGAATGTTTATGGAAAGACAAAAAGATCCACATTCACCCCATGGAAAATTGGAGATAAAGTATGGTTGGAAGTAACCAATCTAAAAACAAACTACCCAGCCAGAAAGCTAGCCCCCAAACATGAAGAACCATTCAAAATTGAAAAAGTAATCTCTTCTGTAACCTACCAACTCTGCCTTTCCCCAACATGGAAAATCCACAACGTGTTCCATGCCAGCCTACTAACCCCTTACGTGGAAACCTGGGAGCATGGAACCAACTTTTCCCAACCCACCTCAGAATTAATAGATGGAGAAGAGGAATGGGAAATAGACAAGATCATGGCCCATAGGAAAAGGAAGGGAGCCCGCCAATTCCACATCTGATGGAAAGGATATGGTTCTGGTGATGACACATGGGAACCGGAATCTAACCTTGGAAACAGACTGGAACTTTTGGAGGTTTATAAATGATCAAGGAAACTCTGAAAGTCCCCAGAACAAATGACCACACCTCAGGAATTCTCCCTTGAAATCCCCCATGAATCCCGAAGACTTCACACCACCTGTATACCCCCTCTCATGTCTGGAATCTTTGTTCCTGAATTACCTCCTGTCTGAGGACATAGACTCCTCCCTATTTTTCAAAACACTTTTCTGGTATTGGTCCTTGAATGCCCAGCCCTCTACCACCACCTCATCTCACACCCTCTCTATGATGAAGCACCCATCTTCTCCCCTCTTATCACAGCCTTTCCATGACTCTCACTCTCTGTCAGACTCAATCACGAAAGAGCTCAAAGAAATCCAACATCAGCAGAATTTCTTGATTACACAATCAAACACTCTCTAGATAAGGGATGAATCCAAATCTGCTAAACCCTCGCAGACCTTGGCATCTTCAGAATCATCAATACCTTCTCCAGAGTTGCTCTGGCTCCCTACCTCTGACCACTCCTCCGATCCCTCACTGAAGAACAAGGGGAAAACTACCTCTTGGACCTCACCCATGACCACCTTGCCATATCATCCTTTTTTACCCCCATTGTTGAAAAACTTAATGGGACCAGCTATGCTCGGAACCCTCCCATCATGGGAAGCACTGGACCATTGCTTGAAGGAATCACCGTGGCTGAGAGGAGAATTAAGGACGCAGCTCTACAAATGGCAGAAGGATTGGCCGCAACCTCCCTTTCCCAAACCCCCCAAGTTCTACCTGTTTGAGATGGCCCAAAGAAGTCTGTATCATCGGTCGAAGGAAGTGAGGGACAGAGCACGAGTTCAGTTGAAGGAAAAGAAAAAGGCAAACAGAAGGAGGCACCGTCACCCAACCCCATTCCCATTCCCCCAAGACCTGCCCCAGGACCAATTCACAGGAATAGAAAGTCCAACAAACTCACATGCTTCCAATGTGGAAGTATCAAACATCTGCAACCCAACTGCCCTATTTACACATGCCCCTTCTGCCAGCGCAAAGCCCCTGGATATATCCAAAGAGAATGCCCCTCCAACTGATGCTCCTCCTGTAATGGAATGGGACACTCATCTACTGAATGCTTTGACCCAGAGGACTTCAATGATGACAATGTCATCTTCAATGATGGGGATTCTGCGGGAGGTGACTTTAGGAGTTGAAGAGGGTCTTCAATGGATAGAACAGGGTAATGTTACAAGTAAGCACAGTTCTGAAGTATCCAGAACTTGTTCCCGTGATTCTGACGCTTCCAAAGTACCTTCCCGTGGTTCTGAAGGTTCTGGAATTCCAGAACCATCAGAACTCTTCAACACTCTTCTATCTGAATGGAAGCCTGAGAATGGACTACCCCTCAAATGTTATTGAACTCTATTCCCTGAAGACTATGCTCCATATGGTCATATGGAGATTCCTATTCTTGATTCACCCTGTTCCTCCCTCATTCCACTTTTGTAACTCTTACCATGTGTCCCCAGAACTACTTTGTCCACAGACCTCCGCTCCTCCTGTCATCCTTCTTTTGATGGCAGTGTTGTCCCATTCTTACCATTGATCCACAAGGCTGTTGTAATGTATCATGTGTCCTGTCCCATCACCCTTCCATTCTGAGATGGTTCTGGACTGTATAAGTAGCTAATAGTTGTCTTGTATATTCCTCAGCTAGATCTGTGCAATAATATGCAGTGTTTAGTCTCCTCCTGCCTGAGTCTCGAGTCTCAGCAGAGAACCCTTTGATCTACAGGACATTGTGTCGCCTTTGAGGACACACTGGGACTAGACGTTGTGCAAGCATAACACAATGGCCCATTTGTTGAAGAATTTGGTCCCTTGTGTAGAGCTAAGCATCTTCTGGTGTAGTGTAGTGTCCCAGTCAGAAGATAACCAAGTGGTATGAACTTCCATAATGAAGATGTCAAACTTGAGGGTGTTTATTCAATCAACATCATTTGCATACCAATCTTGGATATGAGGGTCCTGCAGGTTCCATGCAACCATCACAACTTGATTAATGGCAGCAATGGTTTTTAAATGGAAATATTGCTTGCAGCCCATTTCCCAGCTTCGTATGGCTTCTGGGGTGAGGTCACCTGCAGTGATTACAGGAGCCTTGTAAGCAGTGGTTTGTTCAAAGTGTCCTTTCCCCATCATTTTGATGTGTGGACAATATGTGTTGGAGCTGGCAGATGATGAAGATGATGAGCTGTCACTATGGTGTGGAGATGAAGAGGAGCAGAGAGGCAGTTGAGCAGCAGGCATGCGATTGGCCCATCATGAAATGGTTTGCAAACATGTGATTTAGCGAGACAGTTTGGGCGACAGATAATAGTGTTGGCAGATGTAATGGATCAGTAAGATCAGAGACAGCAATACATTTGTTATTAACATTCAAAAAAAAAGCGGAAGCCCACTGTGAAGGCAGGAACACTTGGCAATGGAATGTGATGAACATATGGATTCGAAGCAGAAGTTATTCAATACATGGATGTGATTCCCTATATATATGTGCCCTAGCAGAGGTGTGATGGCGTGATGATAATGCTGCATAGATTGGGGATTGCTGTGTCATTGGGGATACTGACAGCCTGGTAAGCATTCCAATTGCTTACATATAACACATATAAACTCAGTTATTGGGCTCACAATGGACTAATATTAGTTCTAACCTATGATATGAATAAACTAGTGAGCTGTGAGCAAGATAATGAACTAAATGTGATGTTAACACATACCTCAATCATTGGGCTTGCAATGTACTGAGGAAAGGAAGAAGAAAGCATCAAAGCAAAGAGTATCAATAGTGGTCACATATGAGGTCTGTGTTACATGTACACAATGTCTAGCCTTAATCCAGTGTCTCCTTAGAGGCGAGACAAAGTCCTATAGAGGTTCAGTAGAGTAGTTGCTCTGCTGAGGCTTGATACTCAGGCAGGAGAGACTAAACACTGCATATAATTGTGCAGATTTAGCTAGGGAGTACAAGTAACTAGCAAGTAGTTATACATTCCCAAGTAGCCAATAGGAAGGGAGCAGAACTCCATAAGCTAAAGGGGAAGAGACAATGAAACAGTGGTAAGACAATATACACAGCCCATGTGACACAAGAAGGAGATCAGAGAACAAGATCTCGAAAGAAAGAGATCAGGAGAAAGGGTCTGTAATGAAGAACAAAAGACTATCAAGTGAAATCCTCATCAGAGATAATTGGAATGATTATGGCATCATCTAATATGTAGTCCAAGGGGAACATTGTCCATAGTAAGGTATTTGTATAAGTCTACTGGACTTGTAACATTACCTTCTTCATAAGCTTGAAGAGCTTCTTCAAACCCAATCTCCTCTGGTGGAGTTTCTGTCATTGTAGATAACATTATCATCATTGTTGTCCTCTGGTCTGATACATTCAGAGGAGGTATGTCCTTTGCCATGACAAGTGGCACATCTGTTGTCAGGGCAGTCTTATTGGATATGTCCAGGTTTATAGACATGACAGAAGGGACATTGGTAGATGGGACAATGGGGTCAGAGGTGAGAGGTGCTTCCACATTGGAAGCAGGTGAGTCAGCCATTTCATTTGGAATGTTGAAATGGGAAAGGGATGGGAAGGGGGTTGAAGCTCAGGGTTTTTTCTCTGGTATTTTTCTTTCCTTTAATGCTGCGCTTCTTTTCAGATCAGCTTTTTTTCTCCTGACTTTTTGGACTTGCGCAAGCTTCTTGAACAGGCTTTGACCTGTTTGATGGTATGGAATGAACTGGGGAGATTTGGGGAAGAGAAATTGCAGCCAAGTTTTCAGCCATTTGTAGGGCTGTTTCCCTAACTCTCCTTTCAGCCATGGTGACTCCTTCAAGGATTGGTTCACATGATCCCATGATGGGGGGATTCCTGGCATGGTGGGCCCTGTCAAAGTGGTCGATGATGGGGGCAACTGTGGGAGATACAATAGATTCATCCCAGGGGAAGTCAGCAAGGTAATGTCTTTCTTGGGTTTTGATAAGGGCTTGGAGGATAGGTTGGAGATAGAAAGCCATTGCAAGTTGGGGAAAGGTGTTGATGAGTTGAAAGACTTCCACATTGGTCAAGAGTTGGGCCATCTGTATTCTTGTCTTGGCAAGGGAGTGTTCAATGGCATAGTTCATTGAGTCGGCTGGAGTATTGTTCAATTTCAAAATATCCTTCTCTCTTGGGGGTGAGTTTTCAGGAGGGGTAGTTCATTTTTAGATTGGTGTTTTCTAACCAAACCTTGTCCCCTACTTTCCAGGGGGTGAATCTGGTGTTTTTTCATCATATGAATTGTGCCTTAGAGTGGGCTTCTGTTAATGCCAAAAGACAGGATATTAAATCAGGAACAAAAGATTTTCCAATAGGTGGATAAGCTCAGGGGGAGTAACCTAATAATAGTTCAAAAGGGGATTTCCTGATGACAGAATGTACAGCTGAGTTGTGGTGAAATTCTGCCAGGGGTAGGTAGTCGGTCCATTTCTGAGGGAAGTTGGTGCAGAATATACAAAGATAGGTTTCCAGTTCTTGATTTACATGTTCTGTTAAATAGATCAAGTCCTGGATAAGCTAGTGCAGCCAGGGGTATTGGGTAGGTGAATGTGAGGTTTTGGAATTTGTCCCAAGGGGTTTCTAGTGGGTCTGTGTTGAAGGGCTGAGTGGAAGAGTGGTTTTCTAGATAGTTCAAAGATACAAAAGGTGTTCCGAGTGATTTCAGGTGGTCAGGCAGTTGGTTGGTTGATTGGAAGGTGGGAAAAGCAGTTGGCAAAGTTGAAAAGTATGAAAGGAGATGTGGAATAGTGATATTTGGTTTTGGGGGGGGGGGGGGGGGGGGGGGAAAAGTCCTTTAAAAAGGGCTTGGGACATTCTTTTTTAGTCCGGGGCATTTCTTGAGAAAGAATAAATGAG
>JBBPMF010000758.1:0-17603 GCA_038090175.1 Austroboletus eburneus
ACCATCCCGCACTAGTCGGGGACCTCGCGCTCGCATAGCCATTCCCAGAGGTGCCAAACTTGACAGGCCTGGGTGTGTACGAATTGCTCGTTTCACGGTTCATTGATGTGAATGCCAGTAAGTAGTGCAATAAATCTTTCACCAGTGTTGTCTCCACTTACCGTTCGTGATATATCTCCCATAATATGCTCGGCGGTAGGTCGTGGCGGAGTGAGAAGAGATCGCCGATCACCAGCTGGAGAAACAAATAATGGTTACGATCACGAGATGTCTCTATTATTAACCTGAAGCCATAAAGGCTGCGCAGTCCCGCGAAACCCGAATATTGTACTCCTGTATGGGAGATAGAAAACGGTATGTCACCGCTTCATTGTCATGCGCAGAGTTGCTTGCATAAATATAGATTCAAATTAGTACCTGAGCGCTCCGGCTAGGGGCCCCACCCGGGATACGTGGCAAGGACTCGGAGATCCTGGAAATCTGTTTCTAGTTCATTTGAACCTACATATATCACAGTTCCTGTCACGTCAGGCACTTTTTGGAAGTAATAGTATGTGCCCTTCGGTTAAGAGAACAAGTCAGTTTGGGTGCGGAGCACGCGTAGTAGCACACAAGAAACCACGCAATGTTACACAGTAAGATAATGTGGCAATAATGTGTTACATCAGGATTCAAAGTTCATTGTGCCATAATGCGTTTGGGCTTGTCCGCGTTGTTGTAGAGTCTCGACCGTTCTCGACACTGGGGCTTGCTCGCTTTCATACACTACATATCGAGGTCATCCAAAATGAAAACATCGACTTCACGGGACTCGGAAGCACTTACAAAATGTAAGTTCCTCAAGCGTACGTCCCGACGTTTCAGGTAACATCAGGTAGACAAACGCGACTTGAAATGCATTCCACACACAATAGCTAGGTGTTTATTAGCCAAGCACAGGTTCGTGAGGAGGGAAAGAAGAAAAGTTCTCACACAAGATACCATTTCCAGCCTTATTTCCATACCAGATTTCGTCAGAATTATGACCAAGACAAGACTCGAGTCGACCAGATTGGACGTACCGGCGGCCTCGATACCAATAGGATTCATGATCGTAGCGATAAATCCTGCCATACGGGTAATCCATTGATAGAGGGAGAGACCCCTGGCTCGTACATGGAACGGGAAGAGCTCCACTAAGAATGCTATTAACTCTCAGGTCAACACGATTTCAGAGAGTGGTTCAGGGAAGAGGAGTGCTCACTGTAAATCAAGACGTTGAATCCCAGATTGTAAGCTGGAATATACAGAAAGATGAGACTTAAAGACACGCAATGAGAAACGGAGGGAAACGGGAGTAGCATTCAATAACTTACACCAGAACCATATGAGCAAACGCTTCATTCTGAGTAAGCGAATACTCTGCACTAGCTATGGTCCACGCAAGAAACAAAAGAGAGAGAGAGATGGTGGATGCCTACAGAACGGTCAGAAAGCACCACAGTAATCTTAGAAAACTGCATTTACTAAAAATATCGTCCGTCGAGGATACCGAGGCGCTGTAAACGCACAGATCGTATTGCAGACAAGGGTCCAAGAAACCTTAGCAAGGTTGATGAGGTTCTTTGTTTGGCTATCATGAATACCAATGTTGTCTAGGATCGGAACAAGAAAATATCTAAGGACGTGATGACGAGTCAGTCCAGCACGAGAAATTAAATTGGTAGAACCTACAAAATCAACCCAATTCCGCTCCACTGGACGGATAGACCCAGGAAAATTGTGACAGTGGCCCGCTTTCGCATCCCAGGTGTCGAAAATGCCTTCTTCCAGTTCATCTTGGAAATCTTTTCCTCCGCCTCAAGAGTCTCCACGATTTGAGTATACTCCGCTTTAACGAATTCTGAGTCTTCATCTCCTTCCGCGTGGTATTTCACAAGAATGGTATGCGCTTCATAGCCCCTTCCTTTCGCTATGAGCCACCGAGGAGACTCGGGAAGGAACCAAATGAAGGTAAGTTGAAGTAGGCTGAACACTGGTTGGAGGAAAGATGGAATTCTCCATCCCCTGTCATCTGTCATGGCAAATGTCTTGAGGATCACTGCAGCAGCAGCTACCGCACCTAAGAATTGATCAGAACTTTCCTCTTATATTATGGCATGATTGCAATTTCAATTCACCTAGATCGAAAAACATAGTGAAAAGGCAAGTTAGGGTTGCTCTTTCTTTTGGATACGAGAGCTCTGTATATCATTCAGTCTTTACTATAATAAATAAATGAAACAATAAACACGTTGCACCTACCCGCTATCAATGACGAGGCAGCTACAACGCTTAGGACGCCGCTGAGGCCGAGTATAAAACGGGAAATGATGAACATCGTGACTATTAGGTTCAAAATAACAACTCTGTAAAGCTTTAGAATGCGTCAATCACATACCATTCAGCGCAAAACCCTGCAAGGTTCCTCCAACTATTGAGATTACACCACCGAGTAATATAGTGTATCGTCTTCCCATCTTATCGGCAAGGAAGGGCACAAACGGAACGGCAGCAACATAGCCCAGAGGATAAACAGCAATGATGAAGCCCAGTAGAAAGGAACGAGGATTATGAAAGTCTATGATCCGAATAAAAAATTTAATCTGATATGAAACAGACGACTGGCTTACACTCAAGCCATGAAGGCACTGCTTGCAGGCCAGTTAGCATGGAAGCGTCAAATCTTTACCGACGTCAATAATAACTTGTCAGTTAGGCGTACACGGAAAACACTCGCCCGATAGTAGTCTCAACACTCAGGCAAGCCGGAAGCATCAAGAGATATAAAAGTCGAAGGTTGGGCTTGCTGTACCAGGGAACCTTATCTTCCTCTGCAAGCCGAGAGACGATCGCGTCGTTACTTTCTAGTCGACTATGATCCTGCGTACATGGTTCCATTTGGATATCGGCAGGAGGATCCTATAAGTTTGAAGTCTAAGATTCAATGGTGTACAAATGACACAAGGCCGCTAGTACATTTGCTCGGAAAACCCATCGTGGGGAATTGCTTCGACTCGAAGTTCTCAGGCTAACGGAACCAGAGCGACAGCCACAATTGCTTCGCACATATTCGTTTGTGAACCCAGTGCACGCTGACTCGTTTTATCTCAGGCTATGATCTGCATCAGACAGGGAAAAACGTGGCCCATGACGAAAAGTTTCAGTCTGTTGAGTACAACAGACTGAGACTCGGTTAGTCACCACCTCCGAGCCATTGCTACTCATTCACGGCGCATTCTCAAGACTTCGACGTCAACTCTCAGCGTTTCATGTTAGCTTACCGAGCGGCAGCATTGAATATTGAATACAAGTTCAATGTTCGTGTGCGCTTGCCGCAAGCAAATACCAGACATGGCTCGGAACTTTCTCGCATCCGACTCAAAGTCACGCCCCGGCGAATCGACAACCACCAGAAGTTCATCCTTTTATCTATTCCATGGTTGGTATAATCTCGTCCACCTTGGCTCTTGCACCGTCTTGCAAAGAGCTGCAATTACTGCCTGGAACGAGTGGCGGCAGACGTTTCGGGGCTGCCCCTTGCGAGCCATCATCATAAAACATGTTCTCCGCGCGAGATACGTTAATTTCTAGAGGATACGTGCTCGTCGATGGACCGCTAATCCGTGACCGAGTCTGAGCAAGGCCCACGCGCACGACGATGAGCAGGGGCGATACGGTCTTTGAGTTCAAGTCGTCAGTCAAGTACGCAGTAAAATCCGAGGTCGAGGTAGAAGCAGCTCACCGCAATCTGCGTCGCAATACCGACACCGACAATGCCAGACTCGTGGCCCGAGGCAAAAAGACCAAACATGATGATCGTGCAAGTCGTGATGAGTGCCCCGCATTCCACTATTAGGAGCATGATACTTTTGTAACTTATGCTTCTCTGCGTGGCCAAGGTAGCCGCTCTCCGGTCCGCTTTCCAAAGGCGATATGCTATTCCCCAGTTTGCTGTGAGATTTGTGGCAGTTTCGAGTCCCCATCCAGCCAAGCCAAACACTAATACATAATGTTTGGAGCCCGTGGCTGTCGTTGGTATAAAACTGGACACAGCAATTGTTGCGATACCTTGAGATTAAATTTTTGTTCAATATTCAAGTTGCACTTGAAATCTTTTGACGATCGACACTTACAAACGTGTGCAAACCAGAAAATTAGCTGTCATTCAAGTTCGATAAAGCATTCGTTCACGAATTATGGATAACACCCACAGGAACAATGCACACTTTGAATTTTTGCCCCCAAAGGCCATACAATCGCCATATCTAACACAAGGTTAGTATAGTAAGGGAAGTGGCGAGGGACAAGTATATACCAATAGAAGCTCTTGCACAAAGGTCTATAACTGGTTCATTTCCATCCAAGGCAGTGAAAAGCAGGGGGCTTACATTTATGACATATATGTAAAATCCGGCGACAAATGCCTTGTGCGCTCCCGGGTTGGAATAGTAGTCATCAGCATTGACACCGGGGGTGAATGCTTGGAGTAGTTCAATGAGCGTGACAATGACATGAGCGGTGGACAATGAAAACTGCATAATAGCTGCAGCGAGGACCCTAAATCTTTTGATGAGATATTGTTTGATGAGCGACAGAGATAGGAAGATTACCTGCGAGATGATCTCGTATTTGATGTCAAGACTTGAACGCAGAATCCGAACAACATGCAGCTTTGTATAGGCCTTAGCTGCACCTCCAACGGAGATTATGAGAGATGAATACACACTTTATACCTGTGAAAATCGATCAGCGCATAAAAGCTAACAGTGGTCATAAACAGGACATGGTACCATAAAATATGGACTCCAACCACGCACAGACGAGGTACATCTGCCCAAGTGTTTGAGGCATGACGAGTGGATTGCCCACCGGGGATAGTGGCTCGATGTTTCCATCGGGGCGGGCCTATATATGCATGGCGAGACTCCACACGTGCGGGATAACAGTATTTATAGAAATTATTCAGTTTACACCATCCGGTAAGGAGCTGCGCCAAGGTAACCGGTCATTCTTGATTGGCTATCGTCAGGGTTAACTTGAAATGGTATCCGAGCTTTGTAACGTCAAAACGGCTTATCTGTTGAATACCGGGTCTTCCGCAGAAAATCGCATTGGAAAGACCGTGGGAAGGGAAAGTCGGTCCACTAAACTAGTTTGTGAGATATTTGACAAGCGGATGCTCCTCCGTGCGACTTTCACAAGTGGAGAGTCCCAGGCTAAGGCTATGCAGGAAGCACCCTACTTTCACGGGGACCTGTCGTTGGATTTGGGACGTATTCAGATAGTTTTTCCGGGCGCAAAGATTCAGAACGGGTCGAATGGTGCACATGCCTAAGCGCTTCCCTTAATTTTGCCTTGTAGGTACAGCTGATTCCGGTCGGTAGCCAATCACGTCATGTTTAGAAAACACGAGGTATTTCCGAAAAAAACCCAATGACTATCAAGCGTCTTTGCTATTCGTTCTGCGACTTAGTAGAGCGTGGAAGGTGGAAAACAAGTTTGACTATTGTGAAATGCGAGCAGATGCGTGAATATGGGCAAAGGGGTGCAGTGCCTTTCGATCGTTGACTGACCTGGGTTGAGTGTCAGCTGCATTCCTACTGCATCAAGCATACTAGCCCTCTTCTGTCCGGTATTGGCACCTGACCAGCCACTCCAAAAAGGTACCTACCTGGTGAGAATGTTCTGTTATTCACCCAGAATGATAAGGTTTGATTCCAGGGATTGATAGATGTGTTATGTCAGAATGGACAAAATAGCACAACATGATACAAGCTGGTGCCTCTGGGTGAGGTTTTCATTATTCGAGCGTGAGACAAGTGGGGTGCAGAGTGGAGAGTGCGAAGGTGAGATTGGGTGTTGTGCGGGGGGAATTGGGTGTGTGATGGTGGTGTGATGGTAAAATTAATGTGAAATGAGTTGCACAGCAAAGATCGTCGAGGTTGAAAGCGAGGTTGGCAGGTGGTCTCAGGATGAGGAGGGTGGGTAGTGTAGGTTCGGGGAAGGGGGACCGACCGCGGGAGTGACCACCTGCGAGGTTTTGGGCAAAGGGGACGAAAGTTGCGTAAATGTGGGGCGGATGAGCCAGGAAGGCGTGGATTCGCCGAAAGATATTGTTTGTGTGGGCATTCTGGCTGCGTCCTTTTTGCCGTGCCAGTAGGACTCCCTAGTTGTCGCCCTGAACTTGAAGCGCTGAACTGGAACGGTCAAGGATGAGTAAAATGTACTAAAAAAAATTGAACGCGATGCTTTCGGCCCACCTGATGTCTCGTAGAGTCACCAAGTGCGCCAGCCGTTGCCAATGATAACTGCCAGACTGAAAGAGGAGCTGGTACCCGAGAAGGCATGAAGGTTGAGAGCGGAGGTGTGGATGGGATTGGAATAGACAGTTTGGTGAAAAGGGCAGATTTCCACCAGAGGGGTTCGACTACAGTGCCACTACGATACGCTGCACACAGGTTGATCGGGGCGATCTTGGTGTCTTCCCAGGTACTTGGGGCAGATAAGGTCTTTTGGGCACGAAAGGGTCGACGCGCATTGTTGTCATAAGCGTCGCGGATATGTGGAAGAGGCCGGCGTGGCAAATGGGAGCGAGTACTGTGCGAACCTGTGGAATGCTAGTCCCAGGACTGAGGCTGCCTGGGGGGGCGCAAGCGGCAATGAGCGAAGGTATGCTCATTTGTACGACCTCTGTGGGCAGCGGGATGTGTTCGGGGCCGTAGTCTTATAATCCAGTTATGCACGTGAATAGCAAACCAAGTAGCAGCAGCAGGGCATGTGGCAGAGAGAATGGGCAGGCGTGCAAACAAGGACCGATAAGCAATGGGAGGAAAGGCTAATAAAGGCAGCGACGAGTTGGGGAATGTCCCAAAAGCAGCGTTGTAGTGCGAGCGTTTTCCAAGAGGCAGCAGCGGGAGAGGGGATAGCTAGGCAGATGGCAGGGTGATTCGGAGAGGCGAGGGTTATGAGAGAAATGGTATCTTCTGAAATCATGCGTTAGTGCTCATATGTAATTATATCGGTGATTGCTGGTTGTGAAGGCTTGGCCAAGTTCTGAACGTTGAAAGCGTCAGAGTGAATGTATGGGGAAGAAAAGAAATTGGACTCACGTACTCGAGATCTGAAAGGGGGTCGCGCGACTGAAGGCGTTGTATAGTCTTTTGGTACAAATGTTCTAATATTGTATGCCTTCTTTAATCCAAATTTGTCGTGCTAGTCTAGACACACTTGGGACGCGTAGTGTAGCAGCGCGCGTTTCTCGCTGTCTCCGTCCTCCCTGCTGACGTGGTGCTCGACGTGGAAAAAGAACCAATTGAAGGCGCCCGTAGTATCCCGTCCCCAATTGGCGTCTACAGTGGCAATGAGGGAATGGGTTTTGGTGTATAAGAATTCGCTGAAGGTGAGTTGGCATTCTTACAAGCGATAGCGGAGGTGGCTGCGCGGGCGGAGACGTCCTTGCGCATTGCGAGTCAAGTCCAGGGTGTCGTTGTCGTCTGCTTCGCGTAGACCTTATTTGGTGAAAACCACGAGGCCACAATACGTTGGATGGCGTAGCTGAGGGGCGAGAAGAGAGATAGATGGAGACGCTAGCCGTCGGGTCGAAAACGATCGGTCGTCATTGACGGGTGATGGGGCGGCTTGAGAGAGGGTTGCGGGGGACACCCTCCAAACCTTTATCTGCCTAGCATTGCTGAAGCAGCTCAATGGCCGCGTCATATTCAATGTCGTGATCCGATCTAGAACTGTGGCAACAGGAAGAGCTAGCTAAGGGAAAGAGTGAAAATAAAGCGAACAGGCAGAAACGTCTGAAATTGCGTCACAGCCACTCTGCAAAAGACAATCCGAACTCGATACGCTCGTACGTACTAGAATGCGTACAAAAACACGCCCTACATACCACTATGATAACTTCGCATTGTAATCAGCGACAAGATCTTTCATGAGCTTCTCCAACTTAGCTGCCTGTTTTACGTAGATTGTCGTCTCTGGGTTGTACAGCCGGCAGTTGTCAAATATTAGCTGTGCATCGTCCAACAACATCCTAAGGTTTACATATTGGTTCGTATTCAGCTTGTGTTCCATGGTGCTAAAGTCTACATAAGAACGTTCAGCTACTAATTCCAAAGAAGGGTCTAGAAAAGACTAACCCATGGGCCGCTTGATGACCTCGTAATAATCGGTCACTTCGTCTGCGCTAACAGGAACTAAAAAGGGCCATGCATTTGGCTGAGCTTTCAGATCCCCGAGAAGCCGCTGCATGAAATTATGTTCAGCGCTCTGTGGTGTCGAACGAGGACTAGCAGGGTCGGTGAATTAGTCACTAACGAAGCGAATCCAAACGATCAGTCATACATTGTAGACATCCCAGGCGTCCAGCCGCTCTCCCCTGTTATGATCTAAGTACATATAAACAGCTTCCCATCCAAAAATGACTTACGGAGCCCCGGAACATCTCTAGGATCCACTGCGCCTTCGAAAACACCCTCCTGAAATTGGTCCAAACCCTTATACACGACATGTGACTTTGATTTCTCCCTGATCTTTGCTATGATCGCTTCCCGTTGTCGGGCAATGATGTTTGCCTTGTCAAGGTAATCGACTTTGCGTAACATCGCACACTGCATGATCGTGCCGCCTTCGTAATCCTTGATGTACCCTGCCCACACCGATCGAGGCAAAGTAATGTCCTTCGAAAATCCTTGCTTCTTAAAGAAAATTACAGCAAAATTGTCCGCATAGGTCAAGAAATGCATTATTTCCGGGTATGCCTTGCGTACATGGGCTTTGAAATGGTCCATGAGCATGCCTCCGTAACCCTGGAACACACTACTTAAACTGCTATCGCGAAGACAAAACAAAGCATACCTTGACTTGGTCAACGGAAGCCGTAGCAAAAAAGACAATCTCTGCAAAGCCACGATGAGGAAACGGGCGAAAACAGATTCCTCCGACCACTTTGTAGCCTCGTTTGATAATGGCGAGTGCTTTCGAATTCTTGTCATACACAAGTCGAGCGATGTATTCCCGAGGCATCATGGGTAATTGCGTCCGGAAGAGTGTTTTCAAACCAGTGAGAATTACAAGTGAACGGGGATTCGTGTCGTTTTCAACAGCTGTTACTTGAATAACGCCCTTCCGAAGCTCGACGAAGGCTGCTTTCTCAGCTTTCAAAGGAGGCTAAAAATCACTGCGTTATTTGGGTATGAATGGCAGACGGGTCAGATACGACATACATGGGTAGAGGTTGATGAATTTGCATCGATAGTGATACCCGTAGCAAGCCTCGTGAGCTGGGATTCGTCCATCTTCTCTTCCACTTTCACCTTTGGGTCTGGAAGATGACCATTCATGCCATTGACATCAGGCGGCATGCTAAATGTAGGAGCGGTCTGTGACTTGGACTTCATACTTGACGTTTTCTTTCCAGTCCTTTGGTTTGATTTTCGCGCTGGCATATCTTGTATATGGGCCACCTTCCTTGCGAGCGGCTTGTCGTCCTCCTCTTCATCCGCATCGCTCAATGATGACAGGGATAACCGACGTCTCTTCGAGGGTGGTTCATCACCATCGCTCAACATAGAGGAAGTGTGCGAACGAGCTCTCTCTAATGGGGACTCTGAATGCCCTACAAAAGTTGTAAGCAACGGGTGAATGATTACGGACCGCTGGATATCTTACCGACAGACGGAGAATGCACTGAGACGAACGAAACTGGCAATTTCATTTTTTGCCTCAAAGACGAGATGTCGTCGTCGGTGTAGTCAAAGTCGAGTAGTTTGTCTACCTCCTGCAGAGAACCAGCCGGTCAACAGCAACGAACGGAGCAGGTAAGATGATTGCCAACCTGAGACGAGTAATGGGAACGAGTTTAGTCGTCGATCCAGGCTCAAAGGTACAAACTTGCCTGAAGCATTTCATCCAGGCGAATAGCTAAACGACCTCTCCGGGAGAACTCCTCCCTTCCTAAGACGCTTTCGTCCGCCCCATGGTCTGCTACCTCATGCCCGCATATACACATACACAAGTATGCTGGTTCGTCGTCTTCGTCGGAACCATATTGATCCAGTGCACCAAGGGATGATTTGCGGCTGCCTTCGCCGGCTGGCACGATTTCGAACTCGGGTGAAGGATGGAGGCCGGGACAGGTATCACACGCGGTGCATGGTGTATGGCGGGCGATCTTGAACGCCAGCGCAGCATCCGAGAAGGCCGTTTCAGAAGCGAATGGATACGTTAGTCTCATGGGCGAGTCGTCGTGAGTGGTGGTGATGTAACTTAGACGCGCACGAAACTTGAAGGACCCCAAACACACCCTATTTGTTCGTAACTACTTTGCAACCTCCTGTGATAAGCACTTCCGTGATTCATGTTAGCATGTCGCGGGCAGGCCATGCATGGATTTCCGGAATGAGTGCTGTCCAGGTTCGTAAGTTATCTCTCCCTCTTTCCTACTCTGTATATGACGAGTCGTGCGGAAATAGGCCAAGTCGTACCAACTTCAAGTTATAGGACTGGTATGGCCCCGCACCCAATTATCATTGTCTCAACTCTCGAGCAAACGAAGTACAGGTAGCCCAGCCATGGGTAGGCTCTTGGGGATATGGCCGTTCAACACCACCTCGCGGTCAATGACAGCGTCTCGCAAGCACGATTGGAACTAGTCACCTCACGCAACTGGAAACGAGGGCATCGACTGTGAGCTTGTTGGCCTCCGAGTCTATGTAGCGTAAGTTGAGTTCTGAATCTGAGTCGGAATTGAAAGACTGCCGACTTTGCGTTCATCGGTGCGGGGGTGAAAGTGCTCACTGAGTGCAAGAGCTTTAGCCAAGTTTGAGGGCGAATGCGTACGTTGACCTCTCTCAATTTCGTGCATTGCTCGTACTAGCACGGCTGTGCAACGTTTGTATGTTCCATTTGGGCAAGGCAAACCGGCTGTCACTCTCAAGAAATGGTTTCGCCTATTGCGATTTACCACCCGCCATCATTATCCATCCGAGGAAGCTGTCATGTCGGCGGTCGTTTCTGCGGTGTTGCGCACACCATTGCGCGCCCGAGCTATTGTCCGAGCCGACGGCTTCTCCGGGAGAACTCGTTTCTTCCTATGATACTTTCGTCTTCCCCATGGTCTACTACCCCGTACCTGCAAATACAGATACACAAGTATGCTGATTCGCGTCTTCATCGGAGCCATATGTACTCATCCAGTGCACCGAGGGATGATTTGCAGCTGCCTTCGTCGGCTGGCACGACTTCGAAGACAGGTATCACACACTGTGCATGGTGTATGACGGGCGATCTGAACGTCAGCGCAGCATCCGAGAAACCCATTTCAGACGCGAGCGTCGGGTGCAACTAAAAGCGAAACAAGGACATCGGACACCCCCTAAGTGCTGCTTGAAGGCTAACTTTGCATGTACATACATAACTACTTTACGAAATGTTCGAAATCCCAATGCACATGGCCGAACGAAACAACAATCTAAATTCTTTCATCTCGTGAAAACGAGTCTGTGATAAGCAAATCCTGGTTGTGATTCACGTTAGCATGTCGTGGGCAACCTATGCGAACACTAACATCAGGTGCAAATGGCCACTCATGGAATGCCTGAACGAGTGCTGCCCAGTCTTGTACTTCCATCTTCCGCACAGGTTTCGAAGTGTCGATCGTGCGATGACTGGGAAGTGAACTATCTGTAAGTGTACTCAACAGAGTAGATGCGCCAGGGGCGAGATGACTAGCAAACAATAAGTATAGAGACCAATCATGCTAAGCAAAACATACGAGATAGCACGGTGCAGTGGATTTGATTTAAGTACGTATAACTTGCGCAAGCAGTAGTCCCACTTATCGAGAAGGCCTTTTTCGATGATCTGTGGATCTGTTAGTTGTCATCTAACTGTCACAAACCGGGGAGATGACCTGTTCTGATAACGGATTCATGGTGACAGCTACCATATTCCTGTTTTGCCTATTCTTCTTCGAGCGACCTTCGGTGGTGGCGATGTTTGGCGGCCAAAAGTGCTCTTCGTACGGCTGAAGAATATTTGAAGGGATAACTTCCTCGAACGAAGAAACAGCTTCAGCTATTACAGATAGCTTGCATCGATTTCTCAATCTTTCCGTGGTGCTGGTGTCTGCCGATATACGCTGCGACAGTCTGTCAGAACGACCCAGATAGCAGCGACGCGACATACCTCCCACACGAAATCATGCATTATATAGCTCATAGGAACTCTACCATAGCGGAACAGCCAACCTCGGTCGGGTACCAGACGTAATAGCTGTGCAATGAGTTGTTCGCCATAAATCGATGTGGGGAGGTGTGCGATAAATTGAAGTGGAGGATCGGCTGACAACGTAAGTCATTCGAGATAAATTATTCCTGCAGACATAGTCATAACCTACGTTTGTGCCAACCAGAGGTTTCAACATCCGATAGATGGCCTTCGGCTTCCAGGCTGTGATATGTACCCCATGAATGTCCGTCCCACGGGAGGACTCGTACACGAGGGTCCATTGTTTGCAGTGGCTAAACATGTTGCTCGGCGTGTCGTGTAGACGGTCAAACAGATCGACATACCCAAAGGCTATCAAGAAAACACTCGGCATTTTGGAGAACGATGATTTTGCGTATCCGTTCCCTCGGTAGCTGCATCAAGGCGCGCGTCAACACCCCTGGTCCTACAAGAACTATTGTCGGCCAAACGGACGGGTGGTGACAAGATGCGACATGCCTGGAAATGCTTCAATGATGACCTTGTCTTTTGTCCCAGCGGGAACGAATGCCTCCGCCACCTGGGCTGCCGCTACTGGATCGCGGAGAGAGACATGGTGCTTCAGGAGTTGTGCGCTTGCTGCTGTGGGGAATACTGGCGCCGCGCTGCAACGTATTGTTGCCTTAGAGAACCAGCGCCTGGAAGACAGATGCATCGTTTTAATATTTGCTCATTTTCCAACTTTGGGTTCAATTACGGCAACCACCGGGTTTTGCCGGCGCTACTCGCAGAATGGATTGCTCCATCTACCTCGTCACCGGACGAGAGCTCCTCCCCGAAAAAAAGGTATATTTCAGATAGGCCACAGGTGTTCTAATCAGCTTATGTCGCTGAATAGGCGTATCGCGATTTCCTCAGAGAAGTAGTACTAACCAAATGATCTTTCTTGGTTCCTCGCTTACTACTCTTCCGCCAGGCTTTAGAGGGCGGGGTAACAGTTGTGCAAGTTCGAGAGAAGACCGCGGATACAGCCGAAGTGCGCGATGCAGCAGTTCTCAGCATCTTCATTGACAAACGTGGCGTTTCCATCATAGTTTCTGCAGATCGCCGAGGAAAGCAAACGCTTGTGTCGAGAATTTGGCGTGCCCATCCTCATCAATGACCGTATCGATATTGCACTCGCCATAGATGCGGACGGCGTGCATCTAGGACAGTCAGACATGCCAGTGCATATTGCTCGGTCCCTTCTCCCTCCAGGGAAGATTATCGGTGTGTCTTGCAACAATGTGAATCACGTCAAAAAGGCCGTAGAGGACTGCGCAGATTATATTGGCATTGGAGCAGTTTGGGCGACCGATACAAAGAAACTCACCAGCCCTGTCCTCGGTACGCGCTCTGTTGGACCACTACTTGCCGCTCTGGATGGTACGACCATAAAAGCGGTCGCAATTGGTGCGGCTCAGTACGGATCTCTAGTATTATACCAACTGAGTACGGTGGTTCATCAGGGGGTATCAAATCTAGTAACATCTTGAGAACCCTGCATGGCTCTGTGTCAACCACAGGACATAGATTAGATGGCGTCGCTGTTGTTTCGGAAATTGTTACATCTCCAGAGCCTCTCAAATCAGCCAAAAATCTCAAAGGGGCATTTCGATCTTGGGCCAACACGGTTGATCAGTTAAGCGACGTATCTCCGTCTTACACTGCAGAGACGATTAAAGACGGGGTCGCCGGCCTATTGCGTACTATAAGAGATACCAAACCACTCATTCACCAGGTGGTCGAGTTTTTCTGTCGACGTCGCGTGCACGACTCATTCCTTGCAGATTACAAACATCGTCGTGGCAAATCAGTCTGCCAATGCCACCTTGGCGCTGGGTGCAAGTCCAATCATGGCAACCGCACTGGACGAAATGTATGACTTGAGCTGCGTGCTTGGCGGATTGTTAATCAACTTTGGCACGATCACGGACAAGGAGAGCATGTTGGCCGCTGGACGGTTTGCAAACGACGCAAAAAAACCAGTGGTATTCGATCCTGTCGGTGTAGGCGCGACAGAGTTTCGGCGCAAGGTCGCTGCTGAGTTGCTCAACACTTGGCAAGCCAGTGTCATCAAAGGCAATGCAGGAGAGCTCGCAGCACTGGCTAAAACGGAGGAGGTATGTCCGATTTTTCATCTGCGCTGTGCTTGCAACACGGGCAGGGACTTCTCGAGGTGCAAGCCAAGGGCGTTGATAGCATCGGCGCCGGGTTTGCAAATCCCGCTAAATTCGTCAGGGATCTGGCAAGGAAAGAAAGTAAGTTTATCGTGCGCTCCGTGTCTTCCATGTGTATGAAGAATCTCTCAAATGACTAGGATGTGTCATTGCTCTTACTGGACCTGCTGATTGGGTCTCGGACGGGACGACCGTGGTCAAGCTAACGAACGGGCATAAACTACTTGGTGACATCACCGGCTCTGGATGTCTAGTGGGCACTTGTATAGCTTCGCTTTGTGCTGGGGCATGGGAGTTGGCAAAGAGTGAAGATGGGGTTGGAAAACTCGTAAAGGGCGATATGTTAATCGGAGCAGTCGGGGGGTACGCCTTTCCCAGCTTTCTTCGTACACAACCTCATACTTTGAAAGCATCCTGGCACTTACTATTGCAGGGGAACGCGCTGCACTCCGATCCGACGTATATGGGTCAGGCACATTTCTACCTGCGCTTATCGACGAGCTTTACCACTTGACGGCGGAAAAAGTGAAAGAGTGGGCCCAAGTGGAGGTGATAACAGTCTGATACCAACGATGAGAATACAAGGATTGGAAAAACTGTTTATACTATCTTCGATTTCGCCGTTTAACAAGTCCCGCTTTCTTAAGTTTCACCTTGCCCTACATAACCCTAATGGAGATGTGTACCCTTTCGGTGTTGACCAAAGCGGATGATCGTGTGAATCACGCCGACTCGTTGGCAGGGAGTCGGAATCGGTCGATGTACCGATGTACCCCACTTTCCCCGGGTTTCAACAACACCAACAACTGCTTTCAAGCTACAAACTTCGTCGAGCAAGGTTTTCGCCGATGGCAGTCAGCATTTCCGAGTCAGTGGAGTTGGCCACATTTCGTGAATTACGACACGTTTCCATTGGTATGCACTGGCTTGCCGCGTGCTTGCTCATCTCTAACTTGGTCTGCAGCATTCAGCGCACTGGGAAATGGCGACTGACCCTGACTCCCCACAAAATATATATGCCAAAAATTTACGACAAATTTATGGGTACCCTTTGCAGTGTCCAGAACCAGAGCCTGGCCTTCCAGAATCCTACGCAAAAAATGGTCTTCAAATTGGAGATGTTGGCTACGTTGACGAAGACGGCGTGTTCGCTGTCCTGTTCAATATATGCCTTCCCTTAGATCACAACCTTCACCAGACTAGGTGAAAGGATCTTCTTGGCCTTGTTGATCTGACTACGTTTGACCCGAATGGAGCCCATCCCTTTCCCAATATATTCCCTTCCGATCGTGTAATTTGCCATGGTATTCGGAGGTCTCACAAGGCTGGCAGTGACAATATGAAGCCAATCCAAAGGTAGCCTTGTATTTTCTTCGCAAAGATACGCAAAGTGCTGACTACGTACTACTTACCATAGATTCATGCCGTGTTCTACGTCAGGCGCGATCCTTATCCTCCCATCTGGTGCTCTCCGCCAAAGACTCAACAAGAAAGAGGAGGAGAAATTTCGCAAGCTGGCGGAGAAACATGCACTGAGCTGGTGTCAACGTACCGAATGCACGTCTCTCTACTTGATCACTGGGTTCTACAAAACAAGTTCGTGGCATCTTGCCTCATTTCATGAAGCCAGGCCTGCTCAGCAGGTCCTTTTGGAACGTGACAACACTGGAATGTATTTTTGGGATCCCACCTGCGATCGCCGTGAAAGTCTTCATGGAACCCATATTCAGAACCAGACTGTTCTTGTATTAGGCTTCAAAATACAGGTCAGGGAGTGGGATAGTCACGTTTGGGTTGAAAAGTTGCCATTGTACCCAAATATCTGGACCAGTTTGACATTTCTCGCGAGCTCCTTGCTTCATGTCCTACTTCATCCCTTGAAGTGGATAGTGCTCATGCTGTGGGACCATGTGACATCATTCAAAGACATGGATACTGGAAGGGCACGTGTCGACCGCGTTGCCGCATTATCCCAGGTACAACCTTTTACTACAACGTTCAGACTGACGATGACTAATCAATCTTTCAGACTTTTCATCCTGGTAATGTCATCAATGATTACCTACTACAAAAGGTTTGCACAATATATATGTATCTACCTAGGCTGACATTCCAACACAAGAATCAGACTGTTCAAGTTGCCATTACTCATGACAGCAAGTTGCCATTACTCACGACAGCAAGTTGCCATTACTCACGACAGCAAGTTGCCATTACTCACGACAGCAAGTTGCCATTACTCACGACAGCAAGTTGCCATTACTCACGACAGCAAGTTGCCATTACTCACAACAGCAAGTTGCCATTACTCATGACAGCAAGTTGCCATTACTCACAACAGCAAGTTGCCATTACTCACAACAGCAAGTGGTTGGGCATGCTTGAAGAGGTTTGATTTTTGCATTCAGGTTATCTTGCCAAGTATGACTATACCCTTAGGACGAAATATCTCATGAGGATATGGTAGAAAGAGAATGATTTGGGGCATTCCTAGAAGAAAGATATACAGATGTCCCTAGTTCTAACAGTAAGTATTCAGTTATGAGTTTTTTTTTTTTTGCTCACTTAATCAGATGTTGTTTATCTTCAGAGAAAGAGGTAGGCTCCTTATCTGCTGCATCTTGGAGTCTTACTCAGTAGATTACATCTGCAGCAAACCTGGTGTCAGTGATCCATGCATGTGCAAGTTAGCACCTTCTTTCAAGCCTCCAGCTTGCGGTGATCTGAATGTTCATCAGTTCGTCATTACATGTACAATATGTGTAAGACCTCCACCTCATAGATGAAGTATGACAGTCACTTGAATCATAGATATGTGAGTAGAGAACTCTGTTACTTGTCTCAGATGCTTGCCTGTTGGTTTTTACGTCCTTATTCAGTTTAATGAGACCAAGAGATGGAGCAAATGCAAGCCAGCCTCACTCAGCTATGGGCCCCTTGATAGTGTCATTGAGTGGGATGATGAAATTACATTGTAAGTTATTCCTAATTTGTGTTTACTTTGTTATTCACAATCAATAGACCAATGGATTTGATGACTGAAGTCGTGTTCTCAGTCCATGCTTCTTTTGAATATGAGCCAATCCTAGGAAATGGAGAAATACTTTGTACATTTAAAAGTAGGGTGGGCTACCTGACCCGAGTTGG
>JBBPMF010000759.1:0-17576 GCA_038090175.1 Austroboletus eburneus
GTGATGGGGCTGATGGTGATGGGCGTGCAGCTGATGCGGATGGAGCTGGGTGGGCTGGGGCTGGGGCTGGTGGGGGGCGACGGGGGAGAGGGACTGCGGGGAGGTGACGGAGAGGCCGTTGAGGTTGAGGGAGAGCGCGGTCGGGCGGGGGTCTACTGGGAAGGGTGCAGGGGAGACAGGGGAGGGAAAGGGAGGAGGCCATTGGACGCGGGAGTAATCGGGTGGATAGTCCATCATGGGTTGGGGGCGAGGATGTCCGGACCCAAGGATGCTCGCCCTCTTGTATACGGTACGAAGTCTGCTGCACTGCCCCTCCCCGTTCGCTCTCGACGCTCTCCTTACAGCTTGGCCTCAACAGATCACGTAATCCTCAGCACAGCCCCGTCATTTACTTTGTAAAACCTCAATCGGGCACCGCGTGTACTACCCCATGCCGTCAAAACGTGCCAGATCTCCTCGATGCAGTCCTCCGTACTCGTCCCGGCCCTGCCCCTGCACCCGGGCAGCGACTCGCCCTCGGCCGACGTCCTTCCTTGCCACCCGCATCGATGACGCCATGATCAAGGTCACCGTCACCCCAGGGTGAGTCCCTGAAACGCCGCAGCACCTTCTCCACGAGTGTGTACAAGATCAGCTCACCACGTGTCTCTAATCCCCCTTGTTTTCAAATCCGGAAGGTCCCGCTCACGCCTCCTCTTGCTCTCGTATATATCTGTCCCTCGAGAAACGTCCCCACCTACACGACCCCTACATTAAATACATGACTTCAGACCCTCCCCCTTTCTGATCCGCCATTCTCTTTTCGTACCCTATAATCAACACCACCGCTATCCGTGCCTCCCGCCCGCTTTGCATATCCGCCACCAACGAGCATGCTCACCGTCCTCCTTCGTCCCTTCTTTCTACCCATCTCTTCCGTACATTCTATTCTATTCTATTCCCTACCCGCCTCCACCTTCCGTCGTCGATGACGTCATCATTCTCCCCTTTCCCCCTTCTCTTCTGAACGACAGTCTGATCTGATCCCCAACACCACCTCCCCGTCTGACGCGAGTGACCCGCCTGGTGATCGTCTCAATTCTTACGTCCCTCAATCCCGGAGTACCCGGTGGATAAATACTCCATTACGGTTCGCATCCATGCTCGGCGATCACAACACGCAAACACGCACTTTAAGCACAAGGTCAGTCAATAGACGCGCCAGATCGTACGACATCAAATTTCCCATGTGCCCGCGGGCCGTACAAGGCGGAAGTAGTCAATCTAAGGCTATCCCCCGCAGTCCGCCTGCCGGGATTCGCCCCCCCCTCCTCTTTTCTTCAACTTTCCATACACGTCCCTAGATCATCTCCCGTCCGCACCGGTCCAACGCGTCAAATCGTGCTATCAGCATTGCGCTACGCCCTTCGTGACCGTCGCAGTCTCGACTGTCGCGCCCGTGTGCGGATGGCTGGTGTTTGATCCATATCATCTCGCTGCTACGGGCGCGGAAGCGCGAATCGCGGCACCGTGTAGTTGGGGCGACCGGACATTGGCTCATCAACGGAGGACAGCCCTCGCCGTTCCGTGTGATCACGTAGCAACGTTAATGAGTCTAGCATACCGGACATTGTTTTTCGATACCCATGACCGCTTGCCATCAGTGCATGATGGAAAGGCCGTTCGGCGCAATTTGTGAGATTTTACAAGGCTGATCCTTGGCTCCCTGAAACCGAGCCTGAGGGCGATAAAGGACGTACATGAGTAGGTCGTGGGAACCTCCTCCTTTATGTAATCAAAAGACCCGTGGGAAGGTAAAAATGCACATGCCGATGCCAAGCCGATGCACACAACATTCATTCCGCTCCGCGTCCTGCGACTTCACTAATCGGCAGTTTCAGACGTAACTAATCAGATCGCAGAGCACAGGCTGTGGTGAATCAAGCGCAATGATCAGCGCCTCGTCAGTCGTTTCCGTTGGCGTGCCAAGTGACCGGTCACCGTATGTACTTGGTACGGCGTACGAGGTGCGAGTCCATCCCACGTATCTCTTCCCGGCGCGCGCAAGATTGGAGGGTGATCTGAAGGCACAGAAATGCAGCCTCAGTGTGGTGGCTCCGGTCTGGATCGCCTACCTCCTCAGATCCAAGATGCCATGGCATGAGGCCACCAAGTGGCACCGCTTGTCTTGCGTATGTCGTGCGTTCGCGTTCCAATCGACACGCACTTACTTCCAATCTCTCGATCTCCCTCCTTGTCTCCATCTCTACATAATGATCAAACCAGCCGGTGCTATTCTCAATTCCATCTTTTTCTTTTTTTAACACCTCGACTTTTTCCCCATGCACGTCCTCGGAGTTTGCTTCTCCCCACGTCCGCACGTTTTACACGATGCAACCCCGCGCTGGTCGTGTTATACAGAGATTCGGATCGCCGGGGAGACTACCCCACCCCGTCTTCAACCAATGTCGAAAACGAGATGCCGATACGCCGTGTCTCTAGAGCATTCCAAACGGACATCAGATCGCTGCTGTACAGGCATTCCGTGTTCCACGATATCAGATTCCAAACTAAGGACGTGCACACGACACCCAAATCGTCCATTCGTCACCTATGTACATGCATTCGGACTCTCGGAAGAGCAGCCAGGTTTAAAAGCTGAAAAGAGGGGCATGCACCGCCTTGCTCTTCCACGGTATCTCATCCAGCCTCTGTGACACACTGAGCCTGTGCTGCTCGAAATAGCGCCCCCCCCCGCCTCGTCACACGATATGACGACCCTGTTTAGCCGAGCGCGGTGCACGGGGAAAGGGCGTCGATGACTATGTAGGATTCGGAAACCTGTGTCGACGAGGAACGGTCCCGAGGGCTAGACCAATGTCCGCAGCATCTGTGACTCGACGTCCGGGATCCGATCCAACGCGACGACGTCCGTCGTTCTCGACCCCGTTTCCGTCCGTGGCGTCTCGGGTAGCGGCCAGCTTGACTCGTCCATGGCCGCGAGTTCCTGGTCGACCACCCGGCTCACGTCGCTCAACGTACACGGCTGCGTCTGCAGCCCTCGAAGGTTGAGCACGAGCCGCTGTCCGGTGACAGAGAGTATCGGGATCGAAAATCTGTCAGAGAGCGGGAGGGTTCAGTCGACTATGGTTGGATGGCGGGGCGTACGCACACGAGCTGGAGAAAGGCTCTCGGATCCTTGTGGCGAACGAACGAACGAACGTCAACGCGTGTTCGGTGACGGTTTCGCAGAAAGCTTACTTTACGAAACATGGTCCTGTTGGAACGTGAGTCGTAGCGAACGACGAGAGAAACGCCATGTACGTACCAACATAGCATCGAAAAACCGCTATTAAAAAAACTTGCCTGCGATCATTTAGAAGGTCGTTTTCCGACGATGCTTTACGTGGGCTTACAACGTAAAATAAGATGGCTGGAAAGATTCACCGGGTAAGCGTCGTGCCCATCGCCCATATGAAAGCTACTTACCATCACGTACGAGAAGACGGATGAATGGCGAGGTAAACGTCCCTCGGGACCCCATAAAGGTAAAGGATTTGCGAAGGGTACGATATACCATTACCACCACGATGGTGTCCAGCACCAACCTGTGTTGTACGTGAGCTTCGAACAGACCGCAACGCGCCATCGCCGCACCTCGCAAGCCATATCAACCACTATGAATCAAATCCACATTAGTCGAGTCTAAACGCGCACACGACCAAGAGAAATGGGACTGACGATCAATGCTAAGAGCCCCAGGAAAAACAGTCGTCAGGACAAAAATCGTGGCATGCGAAAGAACACATTACGCGGAATTGCTGTCAAGCAAACTCCTTCCACCGGCGGATACTCTAGGCCGACACTCATCAGTATCGTTGGTTTCGGCTAGATCCTGCCACGACGTACCATACTCGCTACCCCACGTGTAACATGCAACCGAAATCATCGCAACGAGGTAGAGCACGTACAACGAAATCAAACAGACCGCCGTACGGAAGTTGCACCCCCAGATCGCCCAAGCACGCATTATGACGACGACTATGCTTGAACCCTCACCTTAACGATGGCCTCGAACACAGGTCGAGAAACTGCCAACTCACATCGGATGGATTCGCCGGACAAGAACATGAATACCGTACAATAGAGACAGTAGACGTAACAAAACTGGCGAATTCCAAAAGTCGTCAACACGAGTTCTCGACAGTGAAGACGGACCAGAGAAAACGGGATACGTGCCTCTGGAGAAACATGCCGAAGGAAACCAGTCTCCTGGAGCATTATGAACGTCTGTCCGACCAAGTTTCCATATCGGTTCAGCAGGAAGATGGTCTTGATGATGGTCCACGGGGCCCCCCAAATGTGTTCCACCTATCGGTCGTGAGTAGTTTGCAAGCTTTACTTGATACGACAGAATGGAACGTACTTCTGACGAAAAGGTGATCAGATAATCATACAGAAGCAATGAACCCCCAGAGATCGAAACATATCTGATGTCATAGCGGACCGACCACAGTCAGGTGAATGTTAGCCTCTCCCGGTACGATCATCAACGTTCTTTGCTCACTTCCGGGTTAACAGTTGGCTCAGAGTGGAAAGGTCCGTCGACATCAATGATGGGCACCTAGGACCAGAGAGACAGCGATTCAGAGGGCAAGCCCGTAAGAATGCAGGTGTGTAGGACGGATGCGAGGGAAGGAAAAACTTAATGATCCACGATTATCGAACCCACTCTTTAAGTATGTTCTCACGACGTCCGAAGCGCCGTTTCAGCGTGACCATTTGCAAAAAAAAACACATGACAGCTGAAATGGGCCTTCGACTTCTCCATGATGAAGTGGCGTCGGCTAAACGCAATGTTATCAAGTCCAAATGTGGCTTGTCAATCTATGTAATTGAGGCCATCAGCGCCAACTCGTCCGACAAGTTCTGTCGTTGGAAAGTTGAATGTAGAGATATGTCGCAGCGAAGCGCCAGCAATACCTAGGCAACATACCTCCGAGCATTTAATCAGCTGTCTCTGCGCAGCTGTCTTTCTGAATCTGTCAAAGGCATTGACAGGCGTTCCTAGGTGCAGTGAGATCTGCACTATGTAGTGCACTGGCACTCGAAGCTGCAAACGAATGGCACGATCAATCCTCCTGTAACCGGTATAGATCAAAAGGAGTCATAAAGAGCATTCCTGAGATTCTACTCACGTTATCCCAGAGTGGATATAGTATACTCAGCAGCTGGCGGAGCAGTAGCGTCACCAGCCTACTGACAGCGTCAACTTACCTGACGGCCCTGCAGAGGTGTTCATAATACGTCACCTGGAGTTTACCCTAGCGAACGGAAAATCGTCGGCATCCGTAAGCCGTCTATATACATTGATCAACGAGTAAATGCCCGCCGAGTCAGGATTCGCGTCTGGTGTGAACGATCACTGAGCAACTGACAGCTGTTATGATGAGTTGTCTTTTTTTTTTCGGTGTACTCTGAGTAGAAGCCTTGGCATCGTCCGATTCATTGTGGAAAAAAAAAGTCCGAGTGTCGGAATTCGTGTCCGACCTCGTTTTTGCGGGTGTTCCTACGTAACGTCATCATTAAGCAACACCCCCATAAGTATCGAGGGCGGAATTCATCTGTGATTGAAGATCGGTTGACGGTGTAAAGAACAAATATGTGGGTCCTTGTGGTACAAATTCGGCAGAGCGGTAGGCGATCTGAATCTGCTATCTTTTTAGTGGGATACAAACGAGAATGAACGGGCAAAGAGATCGTACTGTATGTAGATAGGCCGAGAGCTTTCCGTAGGGAGGTTGTGACGCGAGGACGTCATACCAACTGGATGCCAAGTGTATGCAGTCATCCGGATGGTTAGTCCGAAGACTGCAAGGACAGAGCAGACGATATCGGTTCAGCGTGAGAGTGTAATTTAACGCATGATGGATGAACCTAATAGGGGCCACTCTGAGGGTTTGCCCGCGATGGTTGCTAGTACGACTCGGGAGAGTGTGGAATTCCATTGACAAGCGGAGAGGTTCGCTCAGCGCCGCAGCCTACGACCTCCCCGGGTCTGTACTCGGATAACAGTTGTCAGTGATTCGTCAACGACAAGACAGGTGACAGGATTTAAAAAAAAAAAAAACTAGGACAAAAGGAGATAACGCTCGGACGGGACTTCAGCACTTCAGCGCTCAGCTGCCAACGTAACTTGGCGATCGATAATTGTGGGGATCACTTACCACCAGACGTTCGGGTTGAAAAATAGCATAAATCTGTTTCCATGTGAGCACCAATGGGATCTAAAATTGTCAAGGAAAGGAACCGAGTTCCGAACAAGCAAGAGTCTCTTCCACCATTACAACACTGAATGGGGGCAAATATCTTCCGGAGACGTGAGTTCGAAACAGCCCCGTCCAGCAACAACCTCTGCGGCCTAATACTCTCAACTTTCCCTTGATAAATCGATTATTTCGACTACAAACACAGTGAACAGCCTCCCGGAGCGGGTCGTCGGAGAACATCCTATTCCACTCAAGTCCAATTTCAAGTAAGTAACGTACACACACGTGCCATGGTCTACCATCCCCATCGTGCGACCCGCCAGTGCAGTCCTCACTCCGGACCGACTTCGGTTCCTCGTTCGGTTCGCCCTGCCGCCGCCGCCGCAAACGTCCATACTGTATGCGTCGTTGCCGTCATTTATCCTGTCTGTTTCCTCCCAACTGGCAAGTCCCCTTCCTCTTTGACTAGTAGGGCAGCAAAGTATATTGTATGTCAATTTGTAACGTCATGCCAATCCGTCCATCGCCATGTGACAAGCAACGCCATCAACCAGCCACACGATCACGATTCGAGGTCATACACTGCAATATGTAACAGGAACCTGGTACGCTTCACCATCAGTCTGCACTGGCAGTGTGAAACGCACGGCTTGCACCCGATGGCGTCATGTCCGACTCGGGTGGCGCGCCAAACTACTCCGAACGAACAGTGACGGGACTTGATTTGAATTCCGCAGCACAACTCTACGATCGATCGGGTCGACGATCAGGTGCCTGAGTCTATGGACAGTATAGCTTCACTCTCGCGGGTATCGGTAACCCCACGAAACTCAAACACGCACCCAGCGAAGAAAAGAAAAAAATTCCAGTCGCATAACATGGGGAACCATAACACACTTTAAATGCGAAGCCAAAAATTCAAGGGGCACGACATGTTAGAATCAAAAGAAGCTACAATCGAGGCCGAGAAATCCATCGTCGATCGGTACTCGAAGATATTAAAGAAGAAAAATGCGTCGCATACGCGGCACGCAAACATCAACCCGTTCCAAAACCCCATCTGTTTTTCAATTCCACGAATTCGTGACCATCATGCTGGGCGAATGTGGTGGCGAACTGGGCTGCTGGAAATATGCAGACTGGGATGGCGACGCCAGCGAACCAGGCGGGTATAGAGGCACCGTCGGCACGAGCTCGAACACGTGCTGTGCGATCGCCCGCGGTCGCCCAGGTTGTCCCGTCTGTCCCAATGGTTCAGGTGCGGACATGACAGCATGTATTCGAGGATCGAGATTCATCGGTTGCTGGGCGCCTTCTCCGCCCGTGGTCGCTGCTGCAGTGGACGTGCCGCGGCCATCCCAGATACACCGAATCTCAGTTCCAGGAATGATCTGAGCGAGCAGGCCAGTCGATACGTGTCTCACTTCAACGAATCGAGAGTCAAAGAGGAGAATATATGGCCAATGCATGGCCACGCGCTCGGCAGTACCTTCCCACTCGATCGTCCCGGTGGAACGGCTGGGCGCTCCGTGTTTGTTGACATATATACCGAATTCTGCGAGCGTGAATAGTAAGCTCGTACGATAGCGCTAACGCCTTACCATCGTAACATAATAAGAACTCGTTCTCGACGCGGAACATTCCCATTGGCTTGCATGACTCGCAACGTTTCGCCAATCGTTCATGACCGTCGTCGCGCAGTGGAATTGTGACACTCTTGAAGCTGATGTGACCACGGCGTCAGCGACATGCTTACAACTTGCGCATACGAAACTTACTCGGTGAGGTCCATGATTTCAAAACCTTTGGTACAAAGGATCGCAATCTTTGCTTTCAAAAAGACCAAGTCAAACGATTCCGAGGGCAGGAAGAATTCCTGACAGATAGACAATCAATTTGGAACGAAAGTGGGAAACCAATTGTGCCACGCACCCTGTATAAACGGAACCACTCCGATCGAGCAGGCCGTATACCGAACCTCGAAGTAAACGAAGCAGGTGCCTTGGAACGTTCGTTGATTTTCTCGACAACAGGCTCCAGAACACGGAAGACGCTGTCAAGCTAGGAAGGGCGTGAGGCAAGGACCGTATTTTTCGTCTACGGAATAGACGTACCCCCTTTTTCTTCATGTAGATGACCAAGGTCCGACCACCTTGATTACCGACGCTGAAGAAGTGAACGTCCCGCGTACCATTGACTCGTTGGGGTGTCTGTGATGTATGCGCGCTTTGCGGAGACGACGGGACAAGTGCTTCTATGTGATAAGCGAACAGGGCCTATGCAAGTATCTTAATAACCTTTTAGAATGCCGAGATAGGCTGACAGACTTGCCTTGTCTGCTAGGACGAGAAACATTCCAAAGTCTTCCAACATTGCACACTGTGTAACCATCTTGAGATGCAGCACACGACGCATAGCTAACGAGTGTTGAGATCAATCCCAATCACCGAACGGCCGGAAAAGCTTACATCTCGAGTCATGCCTAAAGCCAATCCACACGCCCTCTGCACACCCGATCGCAACGAGCGCCCTTCCATCGGTTGTGGCTGTGAAAGATGTTCAGTAAACCACAACTGCATGTTTAAACAAGTAACTCACTAAACGGCACAGAGCACGTCACCTTGCCCGTAAACGAATTTTCGTGGTTCCACGATGGTGTAGCCGCGCTTGCCGAAATGGCAGGTACGAAGAACGTATCAGTGCTTAGCGGCTCCACCTCGAATACCTTGTTAGATTCCTGAACGACCTTGCGCAAACCAATCGCTTCTTCCAGCTTTTGCTTCCACTCTGCTCGTGCCTGGGGGCTCTCTGTGAACAGCGTGTACAGACCACCGAGTCTCCCGCTGTAATGGATAGTGCAGGGGTATACAAGACGAGAATCCCCTGCACTTTCAGGCATGCCGCTGCCTGGTGATGTGGGCCCGCCACTATCGCCATGCCTATTACCGAGTCCCAAACGTAGAATGCCTGCACTTCGTTGCGTCGGCGGGTCCAAGAAGCTGGTGAGGTTCAACAAGTCCAAAGGAATGGGCTTTGTGCACTTTAGCTAGAGTCACCACGGGGGTTTTCGAGACGACTAACCCTGCGATTAACGTAATACTTCGTCACTCCATCTTTCTCTTTCGTCTTGGTCAGAACCACTACATACCATTCGTCAATGAAAGACAACGGATGGATTGTGACGACTCACAGTAATTGTCGAACAGAAGGACAAAGAGTTCGGTCCATCCATTCCACTCGAAACCGGTTTCTGGTTGTCTCAACAATTTGCTTGCATGGACTAAAGATCGATTTTCGTTCAGTAGATCCATGTCCTTGCACTCAGGTTCGTCAACGATCCACTGGTAAACAATCATTGTGCTTACCACTGCTTCCCCTGGTTTGAATACGATATTCGAGTTGTAGCACCACAACTGAACCTTTTGCTTTGCAGAATCTACGCCTGGCTCGCTATCTTTCCCAAGGGACTTTATGATCTCGAGAACCTGGGGAATAGCCTTGTGATCCTCGTGATCATCCGGGGTCTCATCATGTATGTTCTTCAAAAGTAATTCATATCGCAGTAGCCGAGGTATGGGACGGTTTATAAAGTTTTTCATGTCTAAACGATGGGCCTCGGGATGACGTGTGCATTGCTACGGGCGGACTTAGCATTTCAGTTTCGCGGCAAGTAACACACACACCTCGACAAAGTTCTTGAATTCATAGTTGTTGGCCATCTCATCGTCTATCCGATACGCTGCAATCGGATAGTTTGGAATATACTCCATGTAAGCCTCCCTGAAGCTCAATGTGGCATCGAGCACAGCAGCAGTGATACTTTTGATGGTCGGATGTTCTTCGCGCTGGATCTCGTGCAGTTGATCAAGCAGCTTGCGGTGATGGCCATAGATTTCCAAGAAGTTGTGGAATACATCTGTGATGAAACTCTCCAATCTTTCACGTGGGATGATAGCAGGATCTTGCGTCCGTAGTGGTTGAACATACATCTAATAAAAACGAAATGCTCAGGTAGATCACGAAAACATTTGACATTTCGCACTATTTCGATATTTTCCAGATCCTTCACGTACCCCATTTCACCTTTAATCAACTCAAAGATGATCCTGAGAGCATCATTCAGCTTCCATGATTTTCTGCAACAAACGGTCACTCACGCCTGGCGCTTCACCTCCGCTTTGCCCAGTCCTTCTCTCACTTCGCTGGGAACCAGGTCGTGCCATTCCCACTTTGCTGTAGGACCTTTGCCCATAGCAGTCTGGAATGTACGCAGCTGAGAAATATTCTGTAGCTCCTTGATAGCATGGATAGCTTCTGCGAGGTAATATACGTCGGGGTTACCCTTCGTCGTTTCTTTCATGATTGCTTCGAGGGCAAGAGGATACTTTTGGAGATGCTCAGAAGGTCGTGATAGGAAATGTTTCAAGTCTAGACGTCGAGATTCTTGCTGCCTCACAGACTCGCGCGAACATTCCTAGAAATAAATTAGTGCCCACGCAAACCAAGCCAAAAACGGGATCCAATCGAGTGCAAATGTCACCACGAACCTCGAGGAAAAGTCTCAGATTAGCATTCGCCTCGATCTCTTCCTTAAATCGTTTTTCTGCTAAAGGAAGATGGGCCACGTAGGTAGGGTATGCGTATCGAAAACTTCGAGCAGCCTCAAGGAAAACATCCCCAATCTTTTGGATGATCGGGGACTGCTCGCGCTGACGCACATACATAGCCTCTACAAGTTGCTTATTGCACTCTCGCAAGTCTAGAATGTTACCAAAGACTTCCTCGATGAATTCATCCAGTTGCGAGGTAGGCATGATGTGCGTCGCGCGACGTAGAGGGCGAATAAACAACTGACTGCGGGTGAGTGAACAGTGAAGTGATAGGATTAATTGCAACAAACGGCTTCAACAGAATCGAGATCCTGAACATATTGTTCCTCTTGACTGATTGTTTTATGAATGATTCTTGGCAAAACAATATTAGGTGAACGGAACAGAACATGATAGACACATACGTTTGACGATGAATCTCACTCTCCGGAAGACTACGGAGAATGGCAGGATCCACCGTACTCGGCCAGTCCTCACTCTACCACAACATGGTAAGCGTAAAGCTACACATCCCAATTAACGACTTACATGAGTCGTGCCCTCCGGTTCGGGTGCAAATGGGACGTCTGTTACGAGGGTCGCCTAAAACGAAATCAATTCGGATAATGCGTGTAATCTGAAAACTCACGCGTCTTCTCGGACAAATCCAAGAATAACATGGATCTTCCTCGCTACATGTCGAAGTGTAACACTTTGTGAGCATGGTGATGACCGCCGTTGGCAACTCTTCTCTTTCCCTCTGAGACTCGGAATTGCCCTCGAGATCATCCAGGAACATGTACACGTCCTCGACTCCATCCTGGAGCGGTTTATCGCCCCACTCAACTTCATAGAAAAAGAGTTGGCTTTGAAGGCTACGTGCTACCTGGAGCGCCGCACGTCTGTCTGCCGTAGAAACGCCGTGATTGATCAGCAATTCGCGTTGAATTTGTGATTGGATTGTAGACTTTAGGCAAGCTATTATGATCTGAACGGGGATGATCGAGAACGTGACCACATACAACTATGTCCTTGCCTGTAAAGGCACGGGGATAAGGAATACTGCTCTTGACGTGTGTGCCTCTTGGAACTTTGTCACGTAGTCTAACAGCCAGATGAGAAAGTAGACTGAAGTTGACAAAGCGATCCGGATCTGGGTCGTCGCTGTCAGTAAAGTCGTCATCTTGATCATCTTGGTTAACAGGCAAGGCACTCCAAGTGGCGTTCTGGTCATTTGGTCGAGAACGATCGAACGAGTCTGTGCTACCACCTTGAACACCGTAGTCATTCAAAGACTCGTCGTATGAAGTTGCAGGGTACCCAGTGGTTGATGACGCGACAGAAAATGCGCCGACAGAATTATCCCTCCCAAGCGCCGAAGAACCCTCTTTGGAAGGCTGATAGTCGCTATATGTGGTAGCTGTAGTAGCAGCAGACAGGTTCCGTCTAAGGAAGTCAGTCTGAGCCGAAGAAGTTGTCGATCCTGTTGAGGTAGCACGGCCGACACTAGCATTTGCATCTTGCCACCGCAGCTAAGTCAGCATTACCGCCTCAAGTACATGGTTGAACGACCCACGATTAGTAAAATCGCCGGACGGTGACTGCTGCGGCTGAAAATCCTTGACACGCGAATTTAAAAGTTGGTTGTCCGTATGTAGGCGCCCATTGGCGTGTGAATATGCGTCGGCGTATCTCGCTTGGCCCGAGAGTTGGGATGGACGGCTTCTGGTAGGATCATCTGTGGCGTACATGTCAAGGAGTGAACCGTCGTCATAATGGCCGTTAAAACCTGGAATTGTGGGTGGCAGAGTACCAGGTGGTCGGGCAGAAGATTTGCGGAATAGTGGGTCACGGATGTCTTCTGCCACCGGACCACTGCCATTAAACTGGACGGGGACAGCTGGGACTGTCTTGTATAAGTTGGGGCCAACGTCCGATTGAGGACTAATGAGTTGTTTTCCAGGCGAGGCCGGCAAGGTTGCGGAACCGGTGGAGCCCCGACTTCCGGGAAAGCCAGGGCTTTGTGGTGCGGGAGGTAATTGACGGCGACTGAAAAGAGGGCATGAGAGTGAGAGAACGAGAGTAGAGAGCGAGTATACCTGTCGACGTTTGCTGTCCCCGGACGAGAGGTGTTGAGCACGGGCTGCGGGGTGTCTGTCACATGAACATCTGTGGGACTAGATGGCAGTGGAGGAACAGCGCCAGGGGGCTGGGGCAATGGCCGAGATCGCCACTGTGAGGTGGGAGAAACAGTAGAATCGATGTTGGAGCGGATATCGTGTGCATTGGGTGGTTGCGCTGGGAGGGTGGTGAGCAAACAAGGGGAGACGGAAACGGGGGTGCATACGAGGGCGAGGAGGCGAGTTTCTGGCAGCGGATACAGGGGAGCTAACCGGATCCGGTTCTGCGCGGAAGGCGTTGGGGTATTGCTCTCTGGTATTGATGGGTGCGGCGGGGAGGGGCGAGCGTTCCGCGGGGGATGCGGATTCTTCGCCAAAGATGCGCCAGACCTCGTCGTAGAGGTGCTGGAGATCCTCATCGCCTGGAGGAGGCGGTCTAGGGTTAGACATGAATGATGGGGTTGATCGAAACGGGGACGTTGTCGGCGGGAACGGTGCGGACTGCTGCGCGTTGGTGTGGGCAGCGGAGGAGGAGGAGGAGGACAGGGACGTGTGGCCTGCCTGGCTTGGAATGATCTGAGGCCAGAAGCGAAGCGTTGCAGTGTCCAAGTCAAGCGCAGCGACCCCGCAATTTCTTCTCACCGGCCTAGCCGGTCGGCGGCTCTCCAGCGCCGACGCATTCATTCGCCGTCGTTCAAGCTAGTCACTGGCCGCCTCGGCCGGCCAAACCGACTCACTTTGGGTGGAGACCCGGCTAGATATCACCTTGTTAGAGGACCGCCATCGATCCGCATGGCCGCAAGGGCCCCCAAACTAACATCGTCTGTACACGACATCGGCGACCAGAAACCGCCGTTTGGCTCCAGGTCAGCAATTCAGCCCTCGTCTTCTTGGCGATCCTGACTGGCTTTAGATTCCTGGCCGAAGACGCGGACGTCTGGACCCAAAACGCCTGGGATCACGTCCCTCCTCCCGACGATCAGGCGGAGCACATCGCCTCTTCTCTCCAAAGACAGCGTCTGGCTCCTGTCCCTGACCAAGATAAAGATAGATACAACTCGAAACCTGCAAAATACTGGTGAGAACGTCTCGTCGTTCACGTCGGGCCTGTATTATAACAGAACGCGAACAACAAGGGATAACTTTTACAAAACCAATGCAGACAACTTTTTTCGTGATAGAAAATGGTACTCCGTCACATCGTCGATCGCCCTCCCTCGCCCTTACTTTGAGCTAGGCTGCATCTAGAGTTTCCGGAATTATTGGCTGCTGCTCAGCCTGAGGTGCATCCCTGTTCGTTTTCTCTGTATCCCCTTTCTTACTCGATCAGGCAGGAGAGGTCACTGTATGCGAGATTGGGTGCGGTAAGGTGTTTATATACGTGGCATCGTCAGCCTTTTCGCTGAATGGCACAATCCAGGCGCTGGAAACGCCGCATTTCCTCTTCTGTCTGCGAATAAGAACCCTCAGCTCGCCATTCGAGCATATGATTACTCCTCCCATGCAGTCAAACTAGTCCAGGCAAGCATCCACCCCTTCTTTGTGCAATCGTTGCTGAGTTTTCTTGCAGAATAACCCCATGTATGCCAATCCACCCGTTGGCTCGATACAAGCCGCGGTGTGGGATCTTACTTCCGAGAGCACGCTCCCACAGGGCGTTGAACCAGCGACAATTGATATTGTTCTCTGTGTCTTTGTCTTGAGCGCACTACATCCAGACGAATGGGGTAGGGCAGTAGCCAACATCCACCACGTACGCCTCTAGTTTCGTCTCACGCAGTGTATGTGTTCGACTTCGTGAGGCAGATCCTAAAGCCAGGTGGGATCGTCCTCGTGCGTGACTACGGGCGCTACGATCTCACCCAACTACGGTTCAAATCCGGGAGAATGCTTGAAGACAATTTCTACATACGCGGAGACAAGACACGCGTATATTTTTTCGAGCTAGGTACGTACCTGCATCCAAAAATCTCCTACCGCGGCAAACCTGGGTCATCAAAAGACGAACTGGCATTGATGTTCACCGGCTCTCGAGCGTCACCCTCGCAAACGTTGGTTCGAACGACGGAAGTAACAGAAACACAAGGTCAAGAAGCAGAAGAGGAACCACTAGTCGATAACTCTGTCTCTCCCTCTTCGCCCGATCAGTTAACTTGTTCACCCGGGAATGTGGCTCCAGCTACCTCAAATACTACCATACACCCCAATCTCCTCGTTCCACTAATACCCTGCCCTCCTCATGCTCTGTTTGTCGTCGAACAGCTCGGGGTGGACCGAAGGTTACTCGTAAACAGAAAGAGGCAATTGAAGATGTACAGAGTATGGATGCAGGGCAAGTTCAAAAAGCGACTCGGCCATGGACCAGGCCAGAACAACTGATGGTCAACTCTGCTAGCCAATCCGATGGTGTCTTTGGAGGTGATTCATTTTTGACCATACCACCCATGATCGTTGGCAGGATCGTTGTAGACATAAAAATAACTTGGGGATTCAACTAGATGGACCCGAACTAATGGTATCTGAAAGCATTACGCCGCAACACCACACTACATAAACTACTTATAAGAAGTCGACAGCACGTTTTCGCCCCCGGGGAGGCCCAACGGCGCCTTCAACATCATCCGCCTTCATATCGTAATCGTCGGGGAGTCTTTCCGCGCCCAGATCTTTCACAATGTCTGGAGGTGCTTTCTCCACCCATTCATCCTCCTCCTTGACGCGTTCTCTGTGTTTCTTCCGTTTCTTCTTGGGACGATCTCGTTCCTTGGTTTCCCGCCGGGCCGTTATGGAGAGCGACTCGCCCCCATCCTCGTCCATGTCGAACGACATAAGCGCACCCGTCTTGGGCTTCTTGCTCTTCTTTTCCTTTGTAGCGGGCGCTTTCCCATTCGCTTGTGAGTCACGTGGGACAAACGTCGGCTTGAACGTCGACAAATCCACCTTTTCGTCCACCGCGACGGAAGGAGTCACTTGTGCATTTGGCTTTTCCGTCACTTGAAGCGACGTCGAGGGATGCGAAGACGTCGGGACCTCGGCGGCATCGTCATCCGCCTTGTCATTGTCCTCCTTGTCCTTCTCGTCCTCGCTCTCCTCTTCGTCGCTTGCAAAGATAGCCTTAAAGATACTCATGGGTGGCCGCTCATAAGTGAGAATATCGTCACCCTGCCCATCGTCTTCCCCGAGACCGATGTTCGCCAAGTCACGCTTGCCGCTCTGCGGCGCCGGATCCTGCCCGACTCCCTCCGCAACATCCCCTGTCGCCTCTGCGCTCTGCGACGCGTCCACACCGGTAGACGTCGACGCCTCGGGCGTATCAAAGTGCACGTCTGGGTCGGGATCCTTGACACCGAATCGCTTGCAGAGAAGACGAGCAGGCTGCCAAGGCTTCACTTCGCGCGTCATAGGGCCGTACATGCCCAGCCGCGCCGCATGCACCTTGGGGTCCTCTTCCTTCTTCTCTTCCTTCTCCGTGGCCGGTTCCGAATCGGCTTCTACTGCCGCCCGTTCCACGCTCGGGGTATGTAAACCCTCGACGATCTTGGGTCCCAGGTCGAGCACAGCGGCGCTCGTAAAGCGTCCCGCCATCGCCCCCGAGACTGGGCGGAAGAGAGCAGCAGCCTTGGCGAACTCGTTCATCTCGAGCGCGTACATTTCTGGGGTTTGCGTCGATAGACGGGCGGGTATGGAGACGCTAGAACCAGGTTCTGCGTGTGTCCGGAGATAAGCGGTGTATCGGGCTTGCTTGTTGGGATTCGAAGTGAACGGTCGGAAGCCCTGTAAGGCTGCCTGGGCGATGTGTGGTTCTGTGTGAGGGATGTAAGGCCCCTGAGGCGGGAGTGTGCTTGATGACGGTGTCGGCTCTTCCTCCGTCGCGTCCGTCGTTGAAGGACCGGTAGAGTGACCCGCTGCAATGCTCTTGATTCGCTCTTGGTCTTTCTTCGACATGTATTCAAAGACTGAACGCGGTTCAGATGAGAGGGGCGTCTCTCCCAGTGCAGCACCTCGCTAAACAACGGGTCAGACGACTAGACGTCTCATCAGCTCAAGGGAAACGAACCTGTTCAGGAGTGATTCCGGTTTTCCACTGAGCGTGCGGTTGAGCTTGCCCTGGCACGGGGAAGTGGGGTATGTTTTCCTTGTCATTCTGTGCCTCTTTTTCCCGTTCCCACAGACCTTTGGGATTGGGTTTCCAGCCTTTAGGTACTTCAGGAAGAGGAAACCTGCAAGAATCAACATCAACCTGAGCTGAAGACGATATTGACTCAGTGGCGACAACTTACCACATGTCTTCTGTCATTGGTTTTTCCGAAACCTTGAAGCCGGGGAGCACAGGTTTGCCATCGCGGAACAAGCTTGGATTATCCGTCGTCTGAGATACGTGAGCATGTTTGTCCAAGCTGCCCAACAAAAGGGCAAAACTTACCGATCGCACCGGAGCAGTCGTGCTACTAGATTTAGCCTTGCCAATAACTACGCGTTCTTCGTCGTGTACGTCGCTGATATCGAAAGCGTGTCGACTCCTTCCATGATTCACAGTGTGATCATAAACGTCCAAATCGTCCTCGTCCGCGTCGTTCAACGCACCCAGTCCGAACCCACCTAAAATGTAAGTCGACGTA
>JBBPMF010000760.1:0-17540 GCA_038090175.1 Austroboletus eburneus
TTCCCTGGCGAGACCCGCATCCAGTTGGATCTCCCTGGTTTAGTCTCCTTTTACGACACCGAAATTGCGCCTTCACTGGTTCCTATCCGAGCTGGCAAGGAGAGATGGGATCATCGAGCAGCGAACATATCTAGCGAAGACTTGGTGGCGATTAAGTCGAGATTGGAGGCCAATTTGATCAGACCTGATGGCGCGTCGAGCGGCATTGACTGGAAGACACTTATTCAAGTCATCGTTGATCGATTTGCGGAGCGGTTCGAGCTGATACGCTATCTACTAAATTCCTCCCTGACGAACCCAGACGACATCCTAGGTTTCTCCAAGAAAGTGCAAACTCAACTTCGGATCATGCTGACACCTTATTTGCTTTTCTCGGCCACACCAAGCGGATCATCAGACGACCTCGATTGGGCAAATCCGATATATAAACTCTGTGCTACGACACATACACACTCCATGGAGTCTCGATATGAGGCCATGACGGATTCGGAGAAATTACTTCTTCGTGCCGTACGGGGCACTAGTCGAGAAATATGTCGGGCGGTGACGAAGATGTGGGCCGCCGGAGTATACGCAGGGATTGATCCTTTGTTGAGCTCAAAAGAGTCCTTGGACGTGGACGAAGTGACTCGTCTCAGGGAAGCCTGGGCGAAGGAATTGGATCGTTTGATGGAATGGCTCGATTGGCATGTGTGGGTCAAGTGCAATCCTGGATGTGGTCCAGAAGTACGTGTTGTGGCATCCTCCAAAATTTTCGTACAAATACTGACAAATAGCGGACAGGAAATGTGTTACTTACCAACATGGCCTGTTGGCTTCCCTTGGTTGGCAAAGTTTCCGAATCCTGCTCCGATGCCATCAAAGGATGATGCACTAGCAGAGAAACGGACCAATGTCGAGTCGCGGGCGATGGCTGTGAAAAGGTTGGCAGATGAAATGTCGAGTGCTATCAAGCCTGGGCCAGACGAATGGATCCGACCACAACCTAAGTGTATCAGACGGGTTGCACCCTACACCTTCTGATTGCCCATTGACGGTGATGAAAAAATGTAACGAGTCTGCTACTTTCAAACTGTATTTACTTCACGTGAAGGGTCATATACTTAAGCTGGGGTTGATTATTGGCTTTGATCTACGCTGAATCTCCACGAAGGGTGGGCTTTTATCTGATATAATCCATGAAACCGAGAAACGAGAAAGCAATAAAGTGGCAGCAAATACGGGTGTTTGGGCCCGGTGGATTATGTAAATCTGAAATACAAGCACGAAGATTGCTTGATGTTGACGAGGACAGACATGATCATGAAGATCGGTTTCGTAGGGATATCTTGAGATGTTTCTCGATCCAGCGAGCTGACAGGATGAGTGGGTGAGTGTGAAGACATTAAAATCATTTTTGCCTCCCTAGAAATGAGGTTTTTACATCGTATGTGCAGTGAAATTTGGGCGTATAGGCTTCAGCGACGACGACAGCGACGAAATTACAGTAAAATTACATAAACACGGTTCCCATCCGATTTCTCAGTACCGTCGATGAGGATATAGCGCGGCCTCCACCGCGACGACGACGACTTTCCCATGTTGCTCGCCCCCACCCGTTCAACTTCCTCCCACTTTCCCCACCTACCGTCGACGACGACATCGATGGTAAAAGACAACGGGACAGCGCTTGCGCTCCCGCCACGACGACAGGGTGAAGGGCACTCGGCCATTTGTCCACCACCCTAACGACGACGATGGCTGGAAATAGAATGGGGCCTCGACGACAACGAGGCCACGAGCAGCGAAACGGCACGCATACATTGCAACGATGACAACGGTCGACAATGATGATGATGTCGCTGAAGGTTCTGCTATCACCCTCGGGCAGCCTACCACTCACACGCACATCCCCCTCGCCATTCTCCACGATATTCAAGTATAAATACACCTTTGATTTGAACCTTGCGAAGCTTTCTTACGCCAAACAGTATGTCCAGGACAAATCTTGGTTAAAGTTTTTCCAGGTAGAATTCCCAGCCGCTTTCTGTCCCGGTCTACATTTAAAGAGGGGTCACTCACTTGCTTCTCCAGCATGTACCCTTCGCCGAGGATGAAAAGTTTTTCTGTCCTGATGCATCAGGGTATAAAGACCTTTCGTACGCGGCACCTAGTCGGCTCGGAACCCTCCGCCCTTCTGAGACTGTTTAGGGTACTTTTACATCCTCAACTTTCAAGGGATTGTTGCTCCAGATATACTATAAAGAACGCTGGGGCCGACTCCCAGGCAGTACACGGGGGCCTTTCAATCTCGATCCTCCAACCGCATTTCTGCAGAAGACGAAAATTTAGTCGTGGATCCCGCTACATCGGCTAGACACGGTGGTATTGCTCCATCGTGGGATGTATTCTTCCACTAAGTCTACGTATTGGCGTGCAAAAGGTAACACAAGTCCTTTTTTGAAAGAGTCCGACAGACTACAGCAACTGAAGACTTTTTTCAGATCCGAACTTCAAATTCGTTCTGGTTTACCATTCAGAAGGCGCAATTATGGATTATGTTGCTTGACACCCTTGCATCCCGTGATGGAAATGGGTAAGTCCGACAAATGCGCATACTTGGTACTCGAGGTGGCCCTTCTTAGCACTTACTGGACAGTGGAATTACCTTTTCCGTGAGTTGCGCTCGCTTGGACAGGATATTAGTCTACCAGAAGTGTCAAGCGCCGGCTCCGACTGAATAAACGGTGCATATAGAACCCTCGCGGTAAGGTTCGTCTGTGCTTATTGTTCCGAATGATCACGATGGCTAGTACTGCTGTACGTACTAGGCTGATCAGAATCATGTGATACACGCGCTCCGTGCCACCACATCGAACCCTCTGAGTCAGTGAGCGTGGCCATACCAAATTCCAAGGCTACAAGTATCGTCAAGTAAGCTCTGTGAATGACCATGAAATGTTATGGCTACTTTTCAGTATTTTATTCCAGAACTGTTCAAAGCAAACGTTGTAATGTGGTTGTGGCCTAACAAACAAAGTTGCAGTGTCAGGTCTAGACCTTCTATTCCTTTTTTCGGTATGTTCAGAAAAGCACCGAAACCACATGTCCTTTACCCCCATTGAATTTCTCCTGCCTTAGTTGGACGCCGTGAGAGAAAGCAATGGATCCTCATTGATGACCTGCTGGTGGCTACATCGCTGCGTCGCATTTTCTCCCCACTTTTTTTTTACCTCTGAGACCCAGGTGCTGCCAGATCGTCCCGCCCGGTTATGTTGCGCACAACGTCTTTCGCCCTCATAGCTACTCTGGTCCCCGCCCTCGCCGTTCAAGTCCCGTTGAGCTTCACTCAACATTGGCAGGACGACCATCATCCAGGTATTCTTGGTAACGACAGTCTCACAAAATGGAACCTGGACAATTCTCCGAACTCAAACGCTACCGACCATCTCGTGTTCGAGACAGTGCACTCGCTACTTCACCTCTGGCCCAATACGCGTATGAGAAATGGTAAGTAGCTCGTTTCTTTGAATGCCCTTCCTTGAGATACATATTCTCCCTAGGTCATAATGTCGTGCCGGGAATAGTTCCAAAAGGAACTCTTCTATATCATGGGAGGACTGATAAAAATTTACCACTGGGCCCGGAATGGACTGCTACGGATCCTGAACATGCGTTTATTTTCTGCCATGATTTATTCAATCCAAGTCATGACGCAGATGGTTGGCTTCTCACTCTCATGACTACTCGGCCTCTCAAGGTGATTTACTTTGATGGTAGCAGTGCAGCGAAGCTTCCATACGGTCTAGTTGATACGCAAGAACTTATTGCGTGGGGTAGACTGGGCGATGGTGGCTTATACGAAAATGAAATGAAACGGGCTCAAGATCTCTGCCAGTGGGGGAAAAGGTTTGGTATCGACGGTATTGTGAGGTAAGCATTCACTTTTTCTGCTACCGACTTGCATTTAACATGTCCACAGGATGCAACCTGATTTGTAGGCCATCATCTTCGCAGACGCGTCAGCTTTTCTGATCCAGCTTCAGTGAGATCATACTTTGTGATTTCAGGTCCGGTGTCAGCGTGATTTCATTTGCGAACATACTCAGTGGATGGACCAGTAACCAAGCAATTCGTGAGTTTCTTCTGGCGTGCCTACTTACGAAATACTCAATTGGTCTTGGTCAGCGATGTACAATAAGTTCGAGTTCATACATGCCGGCACTTGGCACTACCATCTCCCTGGTGAGACGCGTATCCAGTTGGATCTCCCTGGTTTAGTCTCTTTTTACGACACCGAACTTGCGCCTTCATTGGTTCCTATCCGAGCCGACCAGGAGAGATGGGATCATCGAGCGGCAAACATATCGAGCGGAGACTTGGCGGCAATAAAGTCGAGATTAGAGGCCAATCTGATCAGACCCGATGGCGCATCGAGCGGTATCGATTGGAAGACGCTTATTCGAGTGATCGTTGATCGATTTGCACAGCGGTTCGAGCTGACACGCTATATTCTGAACTCCTCTACGTCGAGCCCAGACGACATCCTCGATATTACCAAGAAAGCTCAGACTCAACTGCGGATCATGCTGACGCCTTACTTGCTTGTCTCAGCTTCACCAAGCGGACCATCCGGCGACCTTGATTGGGCAAATCCGATATACGAGCTTTGTGCTACGACACACACGTACTTGTTGGAGTCGCGGTTCGAATCTATGACGGATTCGGAGAAATTACTTCTTCGTGCTGTGCGAGGGACAACCGGAGAAATCTGTCGGACAGTGACGAAGATGTGGGCGACTGGGGTGCATGTTGGAATCGATCCTTTGTCGAATACAAAGGAGTCCCCGGATATCAATGAGGTGACTCAGCTTAGAGAAACCTGGACGAAAGAATTGGATCGCTTGATGGGATGGCTTGATTGGCATGTGTGGGTCAAGTGCAACCCTGCATGTGGTCCAGAGGTACGTACCATAGCATCTGGCCCGCTTTATATGAATGTTGATGAATGGTGGTCAGGAAATATGTTACTTACCAACGTGGCCTGTTGGTTTCCCTTGGTCGGCAAAGTTCCCGAACCCTTTCCCAGTCGAAGAGTATACACAGGACGTGGAGAAGCTGTCTAGTTTCGGGTTGCGGTCATTGGCTATGAAAAGGCTGGCGGATGAGATGTCTGGTGCTGTGAAGCTCGAACCGGGCGAATGGATCCGCCCGCAACCCAAGTGCATCCGACAGGTTCGCCCGTACACATTTTGATGGTCAACTTTACATAGATATCTACCATGGTGCTTTGGTTACCGAAGTCGTAGCATGCGCACGGCTACGATAGTCATCGCTTTCGACTACTATGTATGCTTCCTGTAGACAAAGTAATAGAAGTATAGCCTTTGTGCAGAGACTCGGACGTTAAACACAAGGTAGATCGTGGTTGCCTTTCTCAGTTCGCTTTCTAACAGGTTCTCTCTGGCTGAGTCGCCCGTCGTGAATTTTCCGTCCTTCGTGTCCGGCGGCTCGCGGCCACTCCAGGTCAGCGGGGCCCGAGGTCAAAGATAGCTCTAGAGTGGCTCAGTCGCGTCACGATCGCATCTCGTTTGACCGGCAGAGAACAACGATCAAACAGCTGTAAATTCGGACTGCTTCAGACTAGCCCAGACCGCTGCCCACAGCGTGGATTCCATCACACGTCAGGTTCAGTCTCGCGTGCGGGGGAGAAAGTATCGGGGAGGGGGCCCCGCGAGCGGCGACAACACGTATGTAGTAGTACCAGTAGACTAGGCCTCTGAGTCCCTTTTCGTCAATTTTCGTTCCGCGATTCGTCGCCTCCTCATAATAACTGCAACTTATCCGCGAGCTCATAAGATAACGGAAGTACTCTTTCAAGCTGTACTTCGGCACTACCCGAAAGTTATCACTCCCTATACGGACTTTGTGACGACTCTGAAACACGGTCCACAGTGCCCAAAGCATATTCAACAGATCTAAGCTACAAAAGTCGATTCTACAAGCAGATCCTGATCACATAGTATGCAGCACACTAAAAAAAAACTAAGAAAAACAAAACAAAGAGAGAAAACGAGCGAAAATAACGGAGGAGAGTGTTCAAGTTGCGTCCCCGGAATGGCCCGGCCGGCGACGCAACCGGAAAATAAAATAAAATCGGTTCGTAAAACGAAACTCGAAACACGTACATGTCACGCAAAATTCGACCAAGAGATGACCGCATCACGCTGGGCATTGCGGCCAAGATAGAGCGCATTGATGCTCACGTTGCGAAAAGGCCGCGTGGCGACGCCGCCTTTGGGTTCGGCGAACACCCAAGCGGGTACGAGACCGACGTCCATGCCATCGCCTCTGCTTATCCTTTGCGGGGAAAAATGACGGGAAACGCGTGGTGTGTCTCGACTGACGAGACACCAGCCATCGTTGAAGGATTTCAAGACCGTCAGGGATTCGCCGTATTTGACGAGCACCAGCTCGTCGGGGAGGGAAGGCTCAAAGAGTTGGCGTACAGGCCTTGCCTGCAATGGGGACATGAGATCGGAAAAGGTAGGAGATCCAGGGGAAGAGGAGCTCGGAGCGTAGGTAGAGAACCCAGAGGAGGCTCTGCTATGCCGAGGGTGCGCGGGATTAAGACTTGATAGGGCACGGTTCGGAGTGGACCGGGCGTTCTGTACCGGGCGTTGGAGGGATAGCATAGGGGAAGGAGGGAAGAGTCCAAGCTTGGATGAAACGAGGGTCTTGTCGGACAAACTAAGAGATGTTGGTTGCCGAGTGATGCATTTTTCTGGCATGATGATCGAGGCTGTAAGCCTCTGTCTGCTAAAGAGAGGTGGTATCCTTGAGAAACAGATTAGCACATAAGACAGCTTTCATGAAGTTGGACGCTTTACCTCGACGAACGGTTGGTTCCTGCCAACATGGGGCGCCCTACACCCTTCATACCAAGCAACCCATCAGCATGATTTTTGTCTCTCCTGGATCGTCGATATTGAAGGTAAAGTAGGCATAACAGTACAGAGATGGCGACAGTTCCAGCAATTAAACCTCCAATGAAGTAGCCCTGGAGAGTTGGTGGCTTTGGCGCGGGGGGCGGCACGGGGAATTGCGACGCCATAGAATTTGAACAGTGGTGGAAAGATGAAGGAGCGTAGTTGTGCTGGAGGGAGTGGAGAGTTGTATCTGATAAAGGATAGGTTACAGTGGAGTGTGTTCGAGCATGGGTCTGGAGTTGATGGCAGGGTGCACGCAGCGGGTCTTATAGCGGTAGTAGACCTAAGACAAGAAACAGGAAAATTAAATTAACGTAACAGGGGCGACCTCCTGATCTTGATAGACCCGGTTACCAAGAGCATTCCGTTGCCAACGTAAGAAAAGACAACACATCATACTGCGTCAATATGAAGATCACCGGCCAGACTCCATTCTACTTACATCGGAAAATCAAAAGAGCCAAATATAATCCTTTTGCTAAAGATCTGCTTCCTTTGGTGTTCCAATCGATATGGCCACCTCGTCGCGAATACTCTCCATCATAGACCGCATGTCATACACAGGTTTCCATCCAATCGACCTAGAACGCTCTCCTCTGGCCCGTGCGTTGGCACCCATCATACGAAACTGATACCCGCCGGTTCAGTCTAGAATGGATGTCAAGTGTCTGATGACTTACGAAAGCCCTGTTCTCCATCTCTGCCTCGGTGAAAGCCGTTGGAGGACTTCCACCGCATCCTATAGCGCTGAGTTCTTTAGATACCGCCCGGAAGATCTCCCCCGTCTCACACTCCCCATTTTCCGCAAAGTATATGCCGATACGGCCCACATAGAGACGGTATGAGTTAATGGCAGCATCAAAGATGTGCATGTATAAGCACGTAAGATCTTTGATGTGTACGTGTGACCATATGTTCGCCCCCCTGCCAATCACGCCTCCCTGGCGCCGATGGATACCCGCATTTATGGTGGCCGGAATTTGCTGTGAGCGCGGGTTCTGAATTCCAAGACTGACGAGACGAGTCTGGGCGATTCCATAGACCAAACTAGGAAGAATAATACAGGTTTTGACGTATCCTGAACAATAATCAGTATGCCGGCTGGCGTATGGCAACAACGATCAGAAAAATCTACCTTCTTCGCCAGCGTCCGTTATAGTAATATCGACTTCTCTGTGAGGCTGAGTGCGCGGCAAGGACTCCAGCTGATGAACATTAAAGTCGGAATATATATCCTCTGTGATATAGTTGCCTCGAGCATCGTCGATGAGGACGCCTGGAATAATTATACTCTGAAACAGAGTGTGACGACACAAGGTGTGTAGCGTACCTATGCCTGACTGCGCACAAAATGATTAGTTCATGAAACAGGGGGAAAGGGAAACGAGTAGCTACAGTATGAATCAAGATAGGTATGGACCCGGTGTCACGATAACGTTGCTTCAATCCGCAGAGGATAGATTTTGCAGCGTTTAGGTTGTCACAGTCCGCCTACGAGCGTTGAATTGGGGAATAAATCGACACATGCGATAGTGCGTACACATGCGATGACGACATCAGCTTGGGATGCGATGTTCTTGACCAAAGTGGAGTCGTCATGAGAGCCTACTACAGGAGTGACCCCACGGACTGCCTTGAAGCGAGAAGCTTTCACTTCAGAACGGACGAGGATAGTGATATTGAACTCGTCCACTCTCGGATGGAGGAGGAGGGCCGAAAGGACCGATCCGCCAATGTAACCTACGAAAGGATTTTTCATCTCTGCAGTGGTACTTGGGGTGACATTGACATACCTGTCTAACCTGTTAGGAGTATGTTGATAGGGCCCATCCCTGAGCTAATGCGGCGGACGATAAGCGTTGTGGCGTCTACTCAACAAGGTCAACATATCATTTTGAACGATGACGGAGAATATGTTGAACTGACTTTCCCGTCGAGGAAATTATGTACGGAAAACCGAGAAACTCATGACATCGTTTTATTTTTATTTTCACCTCGGAGTAACTCGGGCTGTGGTTTTCCATGCGGGGAACCACGGGAATGTCTCACGTGTGTCAAACTGTAGAGCCAATACTGGTGGAAGAGAGACGCATATTGTCACCATATAATTACCGTGCGATTCAATAAGGCAGGGAAAAAGTCAAACGAGGTACAATGAACTTTGACAGCGATGTGACATTTGCTATTTGTCAATGTTAGGATCTGAAGGCTTTGCTAAACTGTACTAAACAAAAGCTCGCGCAGCTCTGACTTCCAGAGATATCCGATAGCGTAACATAACCATGTCGCTTCTCGCGCCCATCATCTGCGATAATGGCACTGGATACTCAAAGATAGGGTATTATTCTATCTCATAAATCTCGTTGACGGTACTGAGTTATCTTCCCAGGTTTGCTGGCAACTCCGATCCCTCGTTGTCAGCCTCGCGTTTTGATTACTGCGGTTTGACCCAATTGACACAAGCTTAGCGTCTTTCCAACAGCGATAGCCACGCGCGGACCTGCGTCACAGCCAACGCGTGGAGGGCCTCCCATCCCAGCAAAACCCGGCAATCTTGCGTCGAAAAGAGGCGTTGAAGACCTCGATTTCTTCATCGGAGACGAAGCGCTGGCTAACGCAAAGACACCTGGTTATGGAGTGCACTACCCGATTCGCCATGGTATGATTGATAATTGGGATCATATGGAACGATACTGGGAGCAGACGATATTCAAGTACCTGCGCGCTGAGCCTGAGGATCATTACTTCCTCCTGGTCAGTGGTTCACGATCAAGGGCAGAAGTGACGCTGATCTAGGGCCATCAGACCGAGCCACCTCTCAATCCTCCAGAGAACAGAGAACAGACTGCCGAGATCTTCTTCGAGTCGTTCAACATCAAAGGCCTCTACATTGCTGTACAGGCAGTTTTAGCGCTCGCCGCGTCCTGGTCATCCAACAGAGTCACAGACAGAACGTTGACGGGCACGGTCATTGACTCTGGTGACGGTGTGACTCACGTGATTCCTTGTGCTGAGGGTTATGTGATTGGAAGCGCAATCAAACACATCCCTATCGCCGGCCGCGATATCACGCAATTCGTGCTTAACCTTTTGCGAGAGCGCGGTGAAACGATCACAGTGCCGCCCGAAGACCAGATGAGAATTGCGTCTAAAGTGAAGGAAGATTATAGTTATGTCTGCCAAGACATCGTCAAGGAGTTCAGGAAGTATGATGTTGAGCCGTATAAATACTTTGAGAGGTACGAAGGCGAACACAGCGCCACCGGAAAGGCCAGTTTCCAGTTAACGATCCCGCTGTCTCGGCTGATCGCGATGTGTTTTTACAGAAATACACCATTGACGTCGGATATGAACGTTTCCTTGCTCCGGAAATTTTCTTCAATCCGGAGATATATTCGTCTGATTTCTTGACCCCTCTTCCCGAGATCGTGGACGATGTGATCAAGGCATCACCCATCGATGTCCGCCGAGGCTTGTACAAGGTAAGTGTGGCCCACGTGTTCAGATCGGCTCCTAATCTGCGGATAGAATATTGTACTATCGGGTGGTTCCACGATGTTCCAGCACTTTGGACAGCGACTCAAACGGGATCTAAAACAATTGGTTGATCGCCGGCTTGAGGCTAGCGTAATTTCTAGCGGAAGTACCCAAAGGGTTAGATTTGTTTATTTGGTGGTGTGAGGGTGGTACTCTGACTCTTCTAAATTCCAGTCTTCCGGAGTCGAAGTCGAAGTCATTTCGCACAAGCGTCAACGGTGAATATTGTGATGACCGACTTTCCACCAAACTAACATATCCTCCCCTGTCGCTTAGCTACGCTGTGTGGTTCGGAGGTTCGCTGCTGGCATCTTTGGTAAGATTCCGATCCATTGTGGGCTTGACTAATATGATTACACAGCCCGAGTTCTACACGTCATGCCACACGAAAGCCCAGTATGACGAGATCGGGCCCAGCATTTGTCGGCGATACCAGATCTTTGGCAGTGCAACGTAAGTGTAAAGACGCAGGGATGATCGTACGGAAAGCGTGGTGTACCCTCTACGGTACTGTAGTCATGTTGGACCGTCAAGATGTGAATGCGGAATATGTAAAAGCAATTGCGAGACGAATTCCGTCATCATCACCAGGGGTTGATGAGATCGATGAAGGCCCGCATAACCACCCCATATCGGTATTTGAGATAAAGGCCGAAAAGAACAGCAGAGCATGTGGTGTGGGTGCCAGCATCATCGCAAAATATTCACATGCTGGTGACCGCACGTTATACATATCATGCGGGTGCGACCGTTAGGCCCGAAGGCGGCGACCCATCCCAGGCTCATAAAAAAAACACCGGTATGGGTTTTTCTAGAGATTTTGTACGTAGAAGGGGAAAGTAAAGCGGCGGCTGTGACCCGGAGGACTGTTGGAGCGTGTTTCTCGGCAGAGTGCGAAGTGTCGCCATGACGTAAATATACTGCCTTGACTTGTCTGATACACGGAAGTAGTTCGGTTTACGATGGCTACTTCAACTTGGCCGTACCACGGTGCTTGATGACTGGTCGATCAAAAGACATGGTAGTCGGAGAAACTTGGGAATTTGGAAATCGGACTAACATAAGACATGGACAATGGGCATCCAGTCAATAAGATCCCACAAGGCAAGCGGACACCGCCTACGAACGGAGACTCGGTAGGTTTGCATCGAGAAGAGAGGTCACTGCACTGGAATGCGTCGGTGAAATTTTGACGGCAACATGTCAGTGCCTTGTCCGAGCGAGCCTTGGCGACTTGAGAGCAAGAAAATCCAGCGCAAGTTTGGCGGATAGTTGCAGCCGGACCAAGTTGGATAAAAGGACACAATTAGTGTTAGTACCCGCGGCGGACAGAGTTGTCTCCCATCTGCCATGTCCACGCAGGCTCAACACCAGCACATCTGGGAGAATTCCCAGTTCACGCTCAGACAGCCCCTGCAGCTCGAGGAACACGACTGCACCATCGAGCACGCCCCCAGCGCCAAACGTGGCCCGCAGCAACTCCACCCCACATACACCTCGTACCCCTCCGCGTTCGTCACCCACGCCAACACCCAGCTCGCATTGGACACGTCTCACGTCTCCCCTGTCTACAGCCAGCCGAGCCTCGAGTCTAATCACTCCAGCTACCAGTTCGGGCATAGCTCTCCAGAGGGCTCATCCTATATCCCCGCAGGCCCCATGCAGTTTTCGACCCCCCTTCCGCTTCCGTCTCGACAATCCGAGATACAAGCCCAATACTTTAACACGTCATACATACGCGCCCAACAGGATGCGCTTCCGGGCGCAAAGAGACCAAAGCCAAACGACGATGGCGACGACATCCCAGGCGAGCCACCCGACTCTCATGAGCACGAGGCTGCCAAGTCAAAACCGTCAGTGAACCCAGCTTAGATCCACTCCATCACCTCATGCCCTTTCGAACTCAGTGCTGGCGCATGCGCTCGGTGCAAGAGCTTAAAGGTAGCTTACACTGCATGATGATACCGCCATCTCACCCATGCGCAACAGGTCCGTTGTGAATTCTTGAACGACAGCGACACGTGCAAGCGCTGTACAAGTGCGGGTCAAGAATGTGTCATTCCCGGCCGCAAGCCCCGTCGTGCTCCCCCGTATGAAACACCGTTACTTCTCGTCTGCGCCACTGATTTGTTTGTCCTAGAAAACGAGAGCATTTGCTCAACCAAATCCGCGAACAGGCCAAACAAATACAGGAATTAATGGCAAAAATCGAGGCACTGAACCGTCCTTCTGCGAGCCATCCCACGCGCCCAGAATCAACTGTCCATTCGTCTATGGAGTCAAATTCGGAGTCGGTCGTCCCAAGTGCAGAAATGCAAGATTGGATCTCCAGGGCACGCGTGTCTATCCAGGAGTTTGGTGGTTTGATCCCTGCAGATGATCCAACAGATGCGGACGATCCCTATATCAGCGACGAGGACGCCGCGGCGGAGGACTACTCAGACGACGAGTCTGGTTATGCTACTGCTGAGGACGACGCCGTTAGGGACGTGGGTTCTCCGGGGAGTTCCATATCAAAGAGGCAAACAGCCCATACGACGTCGCTCAAGATGCTCCCAGGAGAAGACGCACCCTATGGTTTAATGGCTGTTCTTTCTATTAGGAAACAGGCAAGAGAGAAGAGCGTCGAACCCGAGTCTTCGGGGGCTGTCGGTGTTGCAAGCGCGGACTTTTTTAGGCCTAGTACGCGCTGGTCGGATGTCACTCCTTCGTTTTCTGACTCAGTTCCAGGTCCGGGACCTGATCCAAGGCGCTTGAATCCATCCAATACCGGAGTCCGGTTGCCCCATATCTTGGCTCGCGGTGTTGTTTCAGTCAAGGAAGCGGACAACTTATTTCACATGTAAGCCCACTTTGCCAAAGGCGGCGCTTGTATTGACACAGCCATAGTTACTTCGCGAAGATGAATATATCGGCCAACCTGCTAGACCCCGCCCTCCACACTCCTCAGTATGTGGCTATGCGGAGCCCGTTCTTGTTCACGATCAGTACGAAATCATCATCATGTTGTCTTATAAAGCTGACGATGATCAAGTATGTGGTATCACTTCCAGATTCTATGAGCCCAGACCGCACCTTTACCAGCAACTGATGCAATATGGCCAGCTTGCTGCAGGTACTGCACTCATATCTGGGACTAAGAACGAAGAAATGTCTGCAGCCTATCTTCTCATGCAACTTTACCCCGTTCCAGCAAAGCGATGGGATGAAGAAAGAAGCTGGATCTATCTTGGCGTTGCCATACGGTACTGTTTTTTTTTTAGCTTATCGTCGTCGTTCCTGTTCCCCTAATTAGAAGCTAGGGTCGCGCAAGACATCAACTTGAATCGTCCGGTGACAACGAAGCCGCTTAATGAACAGAATGCCCGTATCCTCTTGAGCCGGCAACGGATCTGGATGAACTGCTTCAACTTGGATCGTTCGACTGGGACCCAGTACGGCAAGCGCTCTATTATTCCGGAGAATGACTACTTTGCTCTGCATTCCGAAGATTGGTGGAAATCGTCGCCCTACAACATAAAAGGCTTTGATATCCATCTTTGTGGGTATAACGCGGATTTGCGAATGGTTTCTGGATTCCTGTCAAAGATATATAGTAATCCTAGTCACCCGATTGGGCTGGATAAGGTGAGGTGCCTTGTCTGGCCGTTTTTTGGGGGGTCTTGTTCCTGAACATGTGGCTAGTCCTTGAATATCGCACAGGTTGCAAGTGATGCCGATGATGCGCTGAGGCAACTCGGTGAGCACTGGTTCAAGCGTTTGGAAGAGTTCGAGGAAGAGAGAACGGAACAATGGCAATTTCGCACGGAACTGCTACGAATGGCCTATGCGTATGGGCGGCTAGTCGCGCTGTCGGCTGGTTTGAAACATGCGAAAGAAGGCCAACTGGACGAGAATACTTTTATAATGCGGGTAGGTTATATATTCGCGACCTTTCTCTTGGCTAATAGTTCTTTATCAGTGCTTGGAAGCTGCATCTGAGATTGTGAATAGATTCGTTCGTAGACTTTTCCCCACAGCAGAGAGGAGTGGGTGTCCATATATGCTCCATTTAATATGAACGCTCAGATGTTGTTTTTCCAGAGACCCTCCTTCGACATGCACCGGATGCTCAGTTCGTATTTGTCACGTTTGCTGGTGCTTTCCTCGTCAAGGTGAAAAATGATTCCTCTGTTAAAAAAACAATCTCATACGTTTCTACAGCTCCTGCAACCCAAGTACTCGCAATATTTCACGTACGAACGACGACAAGAGATCCGCACGCTCGTTCAGGAAGCTGTTGACCTGCTTGGGGCACCAGAGGTCTATGTCGACGACAAACACGGGCCAAAGGTGTTCTCCCGTTTCCTCGCCGGTCTACTTGCTACTCAAAGCGTCAACCCTGACACGCTCTCTCCCAACTCGGCCAAAAATGCTCGTTTGCGGCGCTCGAGCTCACGATCAAAAGGCAAGGGCAAAGAGCAGAGCGGGTTTCTGTCTTCGCCATCACACTCTTACGTCAGTCCCGAACACCCATCGCCATCGTCGGGCTTCTCCGACACGTCCTCGCCCGCACAGCAATTCGTGCCCTTTAACGGCAATTCACGCGGACACTCGCCGCCAACGACTGATTTTGGCCTGGGGCTCCATGGAAATGACTTTTTCCAGACTGGGGCGATGCCGGTGGATCAGGAATTGTTGGATTCGATGCAGTTCTTGTCGGATCCTCTCTGGCAAGAAACGACTGTTCCAGGCGAGCCTTTCCGGCCCTTTTTCGTTGCGTCGCGAGCTCACGCGAGTCTAACGTAGGCTTCAATTGGGTGAGCCAGCTCAACATTGGAAGTAGCTCAGCGTTGCATACTAGCGACTATGCGCTGTACGAGCCGCAGCAGTATGCTGCGTCGTTTTAAAATGTGTTTTCTTTTACTCGTCATCTACCATCCATGTATACGACGCACGCCTCTCTGCTTTTATTGTCGAAGCTGTATGTGCACCACGTTGTTATCTTTTTCCTTGACCTTCGTCCTTGATCTGTGCGATTATTTTGGATGTTGGCGTGGGGGTTATGTTGATATTTATGTACATCTGATACGTGTAGTTTTAATCTTTTCCATCGTTAGAAATATGTTGTAACAAACGCGGCTATTATTTACGATGCCGACGCTGTGTGCTTCACTGGCTCGTAGTTCCAGATATATGCATGACGTACACACATTATTCTTGAGGGTTGCATTCGTCAAGAACTTTCCGAGGTGTGTCATCTATGATGCTAATAGCAGAACCCAACAATCCAAGTAAAACAAACGTTCATCGTCACCATCGACACTCTAATCCTTCTATGACGATCGACATCCACGCAGCGTTCAGAAATCATACGGCTCGACGCGCCGCACGCATCTCGGCTGCGGCCGAACCCAGTCGTCCGGGTCCGGCTGGAGGACGTTCTCCATCTCCTCGGCGAGCGTCTCCATCGCCACGCTTCGCACGTCGACCGCGGTCAATCTATCCGGTCCAGGATACGGCAGCGGCTTCTCCGGGCCTGGCGGCGGAGGTGGGAAATTGCGACCTGGGCCTCTACCTCCCCCGTGTCGAGGGAAACCAGCCGGCCACGTCGGCAGATAACACATTTCCTATCGAGCCCCGTTCCGTCAAGTCGTTCCACAGACGCGAGCTTGGACGAGGGGAAAAAAGTACGCACCTCTGGACCGCATCCAGGATCGCACTTGACCCACACGTTCCAATCGAGCCATCCCATCAAGTCGTCCAGTTCTTCGGCCCAGGTCTCCCGAAGCCAAGCAACCTCGCTCGTGTCGGGGTCCCTCGTGTTCAGCAAGGGATCGATCCCTGCGTACACGCCTGCGACCCACATCCTTGTCACGACCCTACAAATCTCTTGCGTGGTCGCTCGGACTGCCTGAAGAAGCAGCTTCTCCGAGTTCGTCATCGACTCGAACTGAGACTCCATCGCATGCGTGTGCGTAGTTGCACATAGCTTGTATATCGGGACCGCCCATTCCAGCGCGGTCTCGTCGGAATCGGAGGGTGTGGCGGAGAAAAGCAAGTAAGGCGTCAGCATGATCTGAAGCTGCGTCTGAGCCTTCTTTGCAAGATCGAGTACATCTTGCGAGTCGGTCGCCGAGAAGTTGACCAGATAGCGCATTAGCTCGAGCCGTTCGGCGTATCGATCTACGACGACCTGGACAAGCGTCTTCCAGTCGATTCCGCTCGAAGTGCCATCGAGTCTGATTAGATTTTCCTCTAATGTTGACCTCAAGATGGCTATGTCTTCCCTGGATGCGTTTCCCGCTCGGTGATCCCATCTCTCTTGGACAAATCGAATGGGAATAAGCGACGGCACAAGCTGGGTGTCATAAAAGGAGACCAGCCCGGATAGATCCAACTGGATGCGCGTTTCACCAGGGAAGCGATTGTGCCAAGAACCAGCGTTCATGACTTCAAACGACTGGGCTGCTTTGAAGTAGAAGCCAGTCAGAATTTCTTGAGAAAAAAATCCGGTAGACAGGGATTCACATTGTTTAAACGATCGGCTCGCTAGATTTGCAAAGGAAACCACGTTGACACCAGAGGTAAAGTCACAAAGCATGACTTCACTGAAAAAAGTCCGGTGAAGTTTCAGCGTGATCAAAATGATGATTGCTTACAAGTCCATTTCCATCCTGTATAAAGTATTAAGCGTAGCAAGATGGCCGAGGGTAGAGTTTTTTTATACCTCACGAAGCCGTCCACATCAAATTGTTGCCCCCAGGCGCAAAGTTCCGCAATTCGCCTTCTTTCGTCACTGAACACATCGCTTCCAACTTTACCCCACGCAATGAGATCTTGTGTATCCAATGGACCATATGGAAGTTTTGCGGCGCTACTTCCGTCAAAGTAGACGACTTTCAGAGGTCGCGTAGTCATCAAGGTAAGGTGCCAACATCCTTTTTGGGACCGATCGATAAAACTCCTGCAAAAGAGATATGAATGTTCGGGATCAGTGGCGATCCAATCAGGGACTTTGGGCAATTCGTTGCGACTCGTTCCATGGTATAGCAG